>SZWC01003629.1:163047-174466 GCA_023375785.1 Penium margaritaceum
AAAGGCACAAGCAACGTGAACTGGATAAGTAGCATTGCATGCTTAGTAATTACAAAACTCTATTAGCTTTGAGTATGACATAGTTTTCTACACTTTTTTGCCACGAGTGTTGCATCATATTTTCTCAATTTTAGCATGCCTTTCTCAATGTGACTATGCTACTTGAAGAATAAGATTTCTTCTCAACATTGTAACATACTCATAACACCGCTTCAAATCCATGGCACACTTCACTCATCCACATATGCACTCACATGTGAGCTCCCTCCCTCCTCATCTATCTCCTCTTCATCCACAAAATCCTCCGCATCAGTATCCTTCCACTTGCTAATAGCATCCTCTTTGTCAACTTCTGCTTTAATGGTGGACAATGTCAATGTCCCCTTGATAAGATGTTCAACATGGCATCCAATAGTCCTCACACCAACATCCAATGACCTACACACAGCACAGGTCCATCTCGGCATGGCAGGGATCTTCAGAAGCCATGGCGGATGAGAAAATGATGAAAAGTTAGAAAAAAATGTCGTGGGCTGCGGGAATGATGTACAGATGGCCATTGAGATGCCCGGCCGTATGATGGGTAAGCTCATGCGACAGAGATGATGCTTTGTGAGGGGAAGGTTGCGTAAACATAGAACACCATTTCATGCAAGTACGTGGGAAGTTTTCTAGAAACACTCGCGGGAATCCCTTCATGCAAACCTTTGGTGAAGAGAGTTGTGGAAGGCATGGAAGGATGATTTTTTCCTCTTCATTCACGCTGATGCCGTCAGTCAGGCGCTTGCGCACGATGCGTTGGCAGGAGCAAGAAAATACTTTTGTTAAGTATTCGTAAGTCAAAGTACCCAGTTGATATGGGTCTCTCGACCCACCAAGGCATAGCAAGTTCTAGCAAGTACACAGATGCGTGAAATCACTTCCTTGGAGAAGAGATAGCGCGATCCGCAGGCATGGGTCAACGCAAACAGTAAACTGTCAGGAAACGTGCAGAAACACTTTCATGCGCGAACACGCCCAGATGAGTTTTGCAAGCCTCTGGTGTGAACAGCCACTTCAAACCAATGCATCTAAGACGTCCGTTTTGATCTGGGTGACTTGCTCAACGTGGCTTGGAGTTGCTACATATCAGTGTCAAAAGACCCAGAGTTGGAAGCTCGATGCCCGTCTGCAAAGAAATTGTAGCTGATATATCTATTCAAGCATCAACATAAACATGAGATATCCGTGACTTGAATTTTAATCACGCCATATACAAAAAGTAAAAAACAAACAGCGCCATATCCATTTTGATAGCCATGCCCGCTCGGCGATACAAGTTGCCAATCAGGCAACTTGCGTTGCCAAATGAGCAAAGCGAGGAGGGTGATGTGTCACCCCCGCTGTTGCAATAATTGTGCTCGAGAGATTAGCCTCTTTTTTTGGACTCGCAAACCCCCATTTGTGGATTTAGGGTCTTCTATCTTTGTGTGGGCAGAGCCCACGCAGACATGAAATCATAAATCCATGAATGGGAGTCTGTGAGTAGAAGAAAAAGGGCTAATCGCTCGGTCAGGATCGAGCAAAAAAATTTCTGATTTTTTTTCTTGGAAAAGAAGTCCCATTTCAATACGTGGAAACCACTTTCAAACCCTATCACAATTTACACTGGGGGTTTTAGGTTTTGTTTTTGCACGGGTTCCTGCTTGGTCCTGCAGTAGTGGGGCACAGGTTTGCTTTCAATGAAAGGGGTGTTTTGGACCCCCCACTCAAAACCCTCACAAACCTTTGTAAAACAGTCACAAACCCCTCTATAGAGGGGTCTGTGATTCTTTCTTTCATGTCTGACAAAGTTAGCACGCTGTCGCTTGACGGCATGCGGCGTTGACATAGCGTGTTCATTTGGATATAGCATGTTTTTTTTGCATGCTCTCTGGATACAGCGTTAACAAAGTGTGAAAAAGTCCCAAATCTGGATATGGCGTGGTTGATGTGCACAACGTGGATATTGCGATAGATATCAAGAATTATGTGGATGTATGGTAATTGTAGCAAACAAACGGTACGCTTAGCCCATTGGGTAAAAACCTTGGTACTTCAGGGTTTCCGACTTTCAAGTCATCCCATCTGCTTTCCCACAGGCCAAGGAAAGTTCAAGCCCCATGGCTCTCTGACACTACATTCCTCCCACACAGGAATGGAGACGCCCTTGGTGTCCACAATCGCTCTGATGTGAAAGGTAGAAAATGAACATGAAGCTGGGCCCACTGGGCGGAAACCGTGTTACTTGAGGATCTGTGATCCTCAAGTCATCCCATCTGTTGCCCCAAAGGCTTAGACCAGTTAAAGCGATGTGTAATAATGCTACACACTAGTGCTACAACAATGACCAAGTTGAGGCCAGGATCTCACGACATCAGATGGGGTTTTTAAAAAGCACAGGATTGAAAACTTTGAATGGGAAAGTTTTACTCAGACAAATGCACTATCACAATTATGATTACATTAGCGACAGATAGTCCGTCTAATTAAAGTTTGTCGTTCACGTGCGTTCTTTATTCTCCATGTGATGGCGTGGGACCCTAGCATTAGGAGTGTCCCGTTCTGCCTTCTAGACGCATGAGTTTTGAATGCTAAGGGAAAGGATGGAATCATTTCTAGATTTCCTTCCAGAATGTGGAACTCCTGTATATAATTATGCAGAAAAGCACACCCCATAACAAAACAGCTGGTCATATGTCCATTCTGCCGCACAAAACATGGATCGGCATCATACAAGTGGAGCCATTAAGCTTGCTTTCATAAGTGAGCAAGACAGGAGGTGATGTTCTGGGAATCACTATCGGCAAATCAATAGTGGTCTAGAATTGATTGGGTTTGCAAAAGCCTACACCGCATATGTTGGCTCACCATTAGGAAACACATGTTTGACGCTCCCAATGGTCTTACGCAGGCTGATGAGGACCAACGTATCACCATGGTGAGCATTAGACAGCCTCGTGTTTTCCCCCACACGCATACCCACCCTCTTCACTAGCCCTAAGTTTGGAGGGATGTTTTGCGCCAACCCTTAAATAATAAGCAACAAGTGATTTTACCTTGCATGAGTGTTACGCCAAGGAGACGTGGGTGGTTCACAGGGATGAGGTACAAGAGTGGGAAACGCCAACTGTACAAATTATGCTTTTTTCTTTGCAGACGTTATCCTCGCAAGGTGTGAGAAAATTCTGGAACAGAACATTGAAGGACAAGGAAGTTGGCCCAAATTACATCGGCTGAACAGCGTAAACATCCTGGAGTAGGCAAGCAATGAGCCATGCATGTAATGAGAGAAATACCCACGCACGGGATTCAGGGACTCGTGTACGCTAGGAACTTAACACTTCTCCCCTTTTAGCTGTGACGTCCAAGCACGTTAGTACACTTAGGCTGGTGACAACGATAGTAGGTGTCAATCAGATGATCAATGCCTCAGAGGTCGTCGTAGGGCTACTAGTTGTTTTCTAAAACGTCGTAGCTGTGGAACTTGATCACGCACTTGGTTGTTCTCCCACAACGTTAATGTTTGAGGATGTCTTCAATCACACACTGCGTATTCTTGTCCATTTGTTAAGGAGGTGGTGGAACATCGTCTCTGCTGGGGAAGTTTGTACTGGGGTCTCGGTAGTGCTTTAGTTTTTCAAAATGGAAGACAAGATTAATCTCCATGCTGTTCGGCAGACAAAGTTGAGCAACAACAGGGGTTAGAATTTTCTTGATTTCAAATGCTCTCAACCATCAGTTTGAGCTTTGTAAATGCGTGTACTTGGATTTTGATGTTCACTGAGCCAAGGAGGAAGTGATCACCAGTGCTGAACACGCCATTGATGCGATGTCTGTTGTCCGCTTGCTTCATAGCTGCTTGGGTCCTTGCAAGGGTCTATGATGTTTCCTCCAAAATGCCTGCAAACTCCCTTTGGTGGATGTCAACTGCGGGGGTGTTGCTCTGGCACTGTAGCTCTGCCGGTGTGGCAGGGTTAGAGATTGATTTTACCGTACACCACTTAGGAAGATATTTTTGCCGTTGTGGTGGGAGTGGCAGATCTGTATGTGAGTTTGCCGGTTGGAAGTTTGGCCGTTCAATCGGTGTTGTATGGTTTGCATAATGTGAATATAGTTCTTCAAGAGTCTGATTGGTCCATTATGTTTGCTTGTTGGTTTCGTGATGAATTGCAGTCAATAGCTGGATCAAATTGGCATAACGCATGATCAAGTCACGCCAAAAATGGTTAGAGAAGCGTCCACATCTATCACTTCTGATGATACGTGGATTGCCGTGTCTCCCTACAATTTGACTTAGGAAGAGCCTCCCTGTCCCTTTTGCGGTGATGGTAATCACTGTTGGGATGGAGTAAGATATTTTAGAAAATCTGTCCACCAAGATGAGGATGGCATCATATCATTTGGTGTAGAGGGTAATCCCGTCACAAAGTCCATGCTGATATCGGTCCATGGTTCCATCTGAACAGGTAGGGGTCGAAGTAGACTGGATGGCTTTGTGCGACAAGAGTTTTGCCTTGAGTAGATGTGGAACTATTTGGAAAAGGCTGACTCGTCGGTTTGCATGTTGTCCCACCAATAATAGTTCACCAGCTTCTTGAGAAACTTCTCCTGGCCAAAACTTCCATTTGGACTGGTGTCGTAGCATTCCTCTAATAGCATTCTTTGCAGCTCCTTGTTTGGTTGAAAGAAAACTTGATGAGTAAATCCCTCTTTCCAGTAAGAGTCTTCAAACAAGAACTTGGTCTTGTGGTACTCGCCAAACTCCTTGTAACCTTTTGGAAACAGCCTCGTGAGGTATAGGTCTTGTTCTACAAGCAATGCATTGATCTCGGCCATTCAATCTGGTTGCCAAACAACAACATCCACTGGATTAGTTTTTCCAAACCGGTACTCAACGTCATGGTCAAAGTTAGACCAAAGGAACTCTATTCGTTGAGTTTGTCGACGGCTAATATTTTGCTGTCTTGAGATAATTCAGCACGTGGTGGCCGGTGCACATGAAACAACATTTATACATCAATGTTCTGAATGCGTGTACGACTATAAGGATTTCTTTCTCATGTACTTTGTAACTGAGCTCCGGTCCGTGTAAAGTTTTGGGACATGTACGCGACTGGTTGTTCTCCACTGCCATAGCCTTGGAAGAGAAAAGCTCTGATGGCTCGATTGGACACGTTGGTGGCCATGATGTAATCCACCATTGGATCTGCCAATCATAAGAAATGCTCTGAGGTCAAAGGATTTCTTACAGAGCTGAACGCTTCTTGTTTGCTGTCCCCCTAATTCCACTCAGTGGCTTTTCCTGTGACATCGGAGAGAGGCATGGACGGTCCAGTGTAGTCCTTAACACATCAACATCACCGGCGGTGGCGGTGATTCACCAAACGATCACCGACAGATGACTGTCCGCCGTCACCAGCGGCAGATAGTCATATTTTGAGGTCATGGTGATTTGTCCGCCGGCGGTGATGTAGTCCAGAAAGTCGATTAACTGGTAAACAAAGCCACAGTTTGAAATTCTTTAAATAAATTTCTCTCATTGTAAAAGTTTGAGAACTATTGTTCTCCTCCCAGGTGTGGCAATACACGAGGATGATGTCAAGGTAGAGGAAGTCAAAGTCATGAAGGCACGGGAAAAATATGTTGTTCATCGCTGCCATGATTGTGGGGGGGTATTTGTGAGTCCAAACAGCATAGCTATGAACTCAAAGTTCCCATATGTATGGAATAACACTTTCTTATTGATATCCTTATTAGATACGTGGATCTAATGATAGGCGATGCGTACTTTGATTTTCTTGAAATATCGGGCTCCCGTAGTTGGTCAAAAAGTATGTTGGCTCGCGGGAGATTCTAACGGATTTTCATGGTGATTTCGTTCAATGCTCTTTTGTCCATGCACATATACATCTGCCCTGTTTCCTTTCCTACAGAAAGTACAGGTGCTGAGTATGGTGACATGGAAAGTCTGATGAACCCCTGAGTGAGCATCTCGTCCAGTTGCTTCTTGAGCTCGATCAACTTGTAATCGCTCAACCGATAGGTCCCCTTCCATGTCGATTTGCTGCTCAGCTTCAGGTCCATCTGACGGTCGATGTTTCTCCACTAAGATAACTCTTGGGGCAATTTGTCAGGAAAAACTCCTTCAAACCACTCGTTGAGTATTGCAGAATCCTCTGGTACTACTGCAAAATTCTCAGGTGTGGAGGTCGTCATCGTCATCTTGGCAGCTGTGATTTCTCCCAGTTCTCCATGCTTCCATGTGTTCTAGCCATACTTGAGCTCCACATTCCAGGTACCTCCTGGCCACGTCCAATGACATCGGTTGGCATTTTGCGGCTGCCATGGCTTCCTAAACTGCTTCCACCTCTTCTGCTTCTCGTAACCACCATTTTGTTGTGGGTTGCTTGACTAGAGGCAGATGTTTCTGTGAGAGATGTTGACATAGACTAATCCACTGCTCCAGTCGATTTGTAGAATACGCTGGTACAGGAAATCTCACCCTTTTTTTTTCGATTAGTCATTGGGAAAGTTCTTTAGACTATTACGCTGTGCAGATCTCCAATTTTCAGTTGGAGTGGTTCGCAAAGTCGATGGATCTACAGTTGTCTGTTGACGGTTTTTCATTGAAAAACTCGCGGTTTGGTCTGGAAACCTAGCTTTTGAACCATGTCATTTCTTTAAAAGCTATGAAAATCTTCTCTATCCAGTAATTTTGGTACCATTGTGTGACTCTCACAGTGCCCCAGTTGTACTCGTAGCATTATCGCCGGTGGGTTGTCCTTGTACTCCTCATCAAACTATGTAATCTCCAAAATTCTCGTCTGCAACGATATGAGCCGCTCAAATTGAGATTGGTCAACATAAAGTTTTTTGACCGGACAGAGCCTTGCCGTCTACTCATGTCCTTTACGATTTCTCAACTCGGTGTTCTTTTTAATGTGATTCCCCCCCTTTTAATGTTGTATCCAACAGTCACGCGAGATATGTCACAACTTCTCGCAAGTCAAACGGAGCCGTTGGTTGCGTTGATTGACAGTGTCAATGTCCATCGGGAACAAGGTTTCTGTCAAATGCAACTTCCCTCCGCCACAATAAGAATTGTGGCCTCAGGATTGCTGGATGTTGGATTCCTGCATCAAAGCGTTCTACTTGGTGCTGTGGACGTAACCAGTTCTTGCGATCATTTGGAAAAGGTCATCAGGGATGCTGAAAATGGTGATTGCTGGCTGAATATTTTACTTGAGGCCGTTGTGGTGGAAACATAGTCTGTTGGGGGAAAGGTCATTACTGGTGATGATTTCGTGGAAAGGCTGTGTGTACTCCAGCACGCTGTACTGTTGACGCAGCTGCTAGAGTCTGTACCATTTGTGAGAATTCACATTCAGTTGTTCAACATCAGAAGAGATAGGGTGTACGAAGTCACTCCATGTTTCCAATTGCGTGAAAGAGTTGTTCCATGCCAGATTAATCTGCTCGAGAGGTAGTGCGCCTGCGGTGGACAATGTGAGAGCAGTCGGGTGAGCCATTGAGCTGGCTTTGCCCGCCTCCTGNATATTTTGAGGTCATGGTGATTTGTCCGCCGGCGGTGATGTAGTCCAGAAAGTCGATTAACTGGTAAACAAAGCCACAGTTTGAAATTCTTTAAATAAATTTCTCTCATTGTAAAAGTTTGAGAACTATTGTTCTCCTCCCAGGTGTGGCAATACACCAGGATGATGTCAAGGTAGAGGAAGTCAAAGTCATGAAGGCACGGGAAAAATATGTTGTTCATCGCTTCCATGATTGTGGGGGGGTATTTGTGAGTCCAAACAGCATAGCTATGAACTCAAAGTTCCCATATGTATGGAATAACACTTTCTTATTGATATCCTTATTAGATACGTGGATCTAATGATAGGCGATGCGTACTTTGATTTTCTTGAAAAATCGGGCTCCCGTAGTTGGTCAAAAAGTACGTTGGCTCGCGGGAGATTCTAACGGATTTTCATGGTGATTTCGTTCAATGCTCTTTTGTCCATGCACATATACATCTGCCCTGTTTCCTTTCCTACAAAAAGTACAGGTGCTGAGTATGGTGACATGGAAAGTCTGATGAACCCCTGAGTGAGCATCTCGTCCAGTTGCTTCTTGAGCTCGATCAACTTGTAATCGCTCAACCGATAGGTCCCCTTCAATGTCGATTTGCTGCTCAGCTTCAGGTCCATCTGACGGTCGATGTTTCTCCACTAAGATAACTCTTGGGGCAATTCGTCAGGAAAAACTCCTTCAAACCACTCGTTGAGTATTGCAGAATCCTCTGGTACTACTGCAAAATTCTCAGGTGTGGAGGTCGTCATCGTCATCTTGGCAGCTGTGATTTCTCCCAGTTCTCCATGCTTCCATGTGTTCTAGCCATACTTGAGCTCCACATTCCAGGTACCTCCTGGCCACGTCCAATGACATCGGTTGGCATTTTGCGGCTGTCATGGCTTCCTAAACTGCTTCCACCTCTTCTGCTTCTCGTAACCACCATTTTGTTGTGGGTTGCTTGACTAGAGGCAGATGTTTCTGTGAGAGATGTTGAAATAGACTAATCCACTGCTCCAGTCCATTTGTAGAATACGCTGGTACAGGAAATCTCACCCTTTTTTTTTCGATTAGTCATTGGGAAAGTTCTTTAGACTATTACGCTGTGCAGATCTCCAATTTGCAGTTGGAGTGGTTCGCAAAGTCGATGGATCTACAGTTGTCTGTTGACGGTTTTTCATTGAAAAACTCGCGGTTTGGTCTGGAAACCTAGCTTTTGAACCATGTCATTTCTTTAAAAGCTATGAAAATCTTCTCTATCCAGTAATTTTGGTACCATTGTGTGACTCTCACAATGCCCCGGTTGTACTCGTAGCATTATCGCCGGTGGGTTGTCCTTGTACTCCTCATCAAACTATGTAATCTCCAGAATTCTCGTCTGCAACGATATGAGCCGCTCAAATCGAGGTTGGTCAACATAAAGTTTTTTGACCGGACAGAGCCTTGCCGTCTACTCATGTCCTTTACAATTTCTCAACTCGGTGTTCTTTTTAATGTGATTCCCCCCTTTTAATGCTGTATCCAACAGTCACGCGAGATATGTCACAACTTCTCGCAAGTCAATCAGAGCCGTTGGTTGCGTTGATTGACAGTGTCAATGTCCATCGGGAACAAGGTTTCTGTCAAATGCAACTTCCCTCCGCCACAATAAGAATTGTGGCCTCGGGATTTCTGGATGTTGGAGTCCTGCATCAAAGCGTTCTACTTGGTGCTGTGGACGTAACCGGTTCTTGCGATCATTTGGAAAAGGTCATCAGGGATGCTGAAAATGGTGATTGCTGGCTGAATATCTTACTTGAGGCCGTTGTGGTGGAAACATAGTCTGTTGGGGGAAAGGTCATTACTGGTGATGATTTCGTGGAAAGGCTGTGTGTACTCCAGCACGTTGTACTGTTGACGCAGCTGCTAGAGTCTGTACCATTTGTGAGAATTCACATTCAGTTGTTCAACATCAGAAGAGATAGGGTGTACGAAGTCACTCCATGTTTCCAATTGCGTGAAAGAGTTGTTCCATGCCAGATTAATCTGCTCGAGAGGTAGTGCGCCTGCGGTGGACAATGTGAGAGCAGTCGGGTGAGCCATTGAGCTGGCTTTGCCCGCCTCCTGGTGCCTTTGGATGGTCTTCAAATGAGACAACCAAGTGTAAGCGGTGCCTCATAAAAGCAAGGTCGTGAGGACAATTTTCTTTTTGTTGTTGTTTACCCAAACAGTGGTGAAGTGCATCTCCAGCCCTTTCAGCCAAATCTTAACTATCGGTCCCGTGGAGTTTGTAGGATCAAACGACTTTGGAAGTGCCTGTTGAATTTGTGGTTTAATCGAGAGCTGCAGATTTTTCTTGGTGATCACTGCTCCACGCATAGAATTTGAAGCTCCTCCTGCTCCAGGTTGAGTTATTGGAGTAGATGGGTGCTGAGGCTCTTGAGTTCCAACAGCTTTTGGTACATGTGTTTGTTGATTTTCCGTTGTCGGCCGGTGCCTCCCATGGTTCCGGATGTCAAACAGTGGCAGAGGCAAAGGGCTCGCCAAGCCCGAGGGGTCTGTCAACAGACTGGCCATCTGATTTGTCAGGATTGTTCCATTTATCGCAAAGGTGCCCACTACAGCCTGGTTCATGTGGAGTATGCCGGTATTTGCTTGCTGCTGGTCCTCCATTTCCGTAGTACTCGTCGGGGACTACTGCTTGATGTTGGTTACTCTTGCTCCATTCACCATTGTATTCATGAAGTTTTCTATCTTCTGAATGGTGGAGATGCAATGAGGACTTGTGCAAGGCTATTACCAGGTAGCAAAGATGTCGGTTGCCCCTCCAGCGTTGCTACACTCTGATACCAAGTATTACGCCAAGCACACATGGGTGGTTCACAAAGATGAGGTACAGGACACAAGATGATTAAAGGATTTGGGAAAAATGGATCATTTGTATTGAGCAGTAAGTTTACTTTTGATGAAAAGTTTCAAGAAAGTCAATCAAATGCATTCAATGCCAAGAATGAGAATGAGGCATATGTTGGGTCTTTGGCACTTTAGCCGAGGGAGGCGTGCGGGGTTCTGCCATGAGTGGCTGCTTTGAGGAGGTCTACTGAGAAGTCAGGGGGCTTTGAGAATATCAAGGCACGTTATTGTAAAGATTGAGTTCCATTGGGAAGTTGATGAAAAATATAGGAGTATGGATATAGTTTGCGACACTTCTGTTGACCATTCTCAATATTCAAACGTTTTAGAAACATTTGGAACGGAAAACTGGAGGTCGAGGCATCTGGCAAAAATATCTTTAGGCAAGCGGCATAAAAATCTTGAAGTCGTCCCACGTAGGGCCACAAATGTTATGACAGAATTTTCAACTTGCGGAGATTAGGGAATCGTGTGCGTTAGATACATAACAGGAAGGCCCCTGCAAGGAGGAGATTGCAACAAAGAAAGTAATGGAATTTGTGCTTCCATTAAAACCTTGTCTTCTCTTTCATGTTGATTTTTTTTTTTGGCATGCAGATCCACTGTTGGACGCTGATTAGCATTGGTCCGCAAGATGGGTAGTCGTTGGTGGGGCTGTAAAATAGAGGAGAGTGCAGCAAAGATTGAAGCTTGGAAGTGTTCACGGCACCCGCACTGAGGAGTTCAAGTGTCACAGCCGCTATGCCTGATCCTATTAAACCCTACGCTTAGTAACCAACCAAAGAGAACCGTGCCAAATTCTTCCCCCACACAATACAGCACAACTACTTTTAGCTCAACAAAGCTAAGCTTAGGAAAGCACAGTTGAATTGCGAGTTGGAGTTGACATTGAAATTGGCCTTCCAATGACACTAGCAGCCATTTGGTTGAGGGATCC
>SZWC01003630.1:46258-59802 GCA_023375785.1 Penium margaritaceum
CCGGGTGCTGATCCTTAGGGGGCCACCGTGCCGGGTTCACCCGCGCACTGGTGAGCAGCCGCTGTCTCGGTTTTGTGCCGAGCGGTCGGGCTCGACCCCCGGGTGGCGGCGTGTGCTCGCTTGGGTGTGATGCCCGTGGCGAGCGCACACTCACCGGATGCTAACTCTCTCTCGCTCCCCCTCCCACTCACTTGTCTTGGTTGTACCGGAGTTAATGAAGGCAAGCTTTCCGCATCCATGGCGTTATGTAGCTCGTGCACGTTGTTGCTTGCTCTCACACATTCAGCCTAGGAAACTTCTGGGCAAATACTGGTATCAGAGCGATGTGAGGCATCTCGCCCACCGCCCCTCGATCCTGGGCAGCCGCTTCTGCGCACGCCCGAGCCCCTCTCGGCCACCTGACCTCACCGCAGCAGTGAATCTGCACTGTGCTTCTGCTCGGCGCTGAACAACGGCGCCATCTCGTTCCGCAGTGCTCATCTGAGCTCAGCCTGCACCCACGGACAACACCTCGCGGAACCCATTCTCCGAGCTCCCTCGTTGCTCGGAGCAACCTAGGCCACAACTCTGGCTACTCTTTCATCTCAGACTTCCATTACCGTCGACACATCTGTGCTATCCGGCGGACCCTGACCTAATCTCGTTCAGTCACTCACGGTTGTTCTCCTCAACCCTGGGAGCATCTAAGGCCACATCTACTGCAGCTGCCCGTGACTCCGCTTCTTGCCATTCTCGCCATCTAAGGACGCACACCCTCTCCATTCTCGGACACGTTGAATCTTCACCGTGCGCTGCCCCATCTCCTTGCACAACCCCATCTCTTGTCTTCTGCAACCTGGGTGGTGCACTTGCCACGAGTGTCCCAGTTACGCCAGCAGCCCACTCAGCGCTCCACGCTAGCGGACGACGGCGACACCCCTTTGTGGGTGCGCATGCTTGACCGTACCTACTGGCAGGAAGACGTCGACACTGCAGGAGAGCGTGAGAGGGAGGAGATCGATCGCCAAGTCTACACCCCAGACGACCTACCACCGTCACCGCCCTTGTCGCCAAGAATGCAACCCACTAGCAGCTCTCCACCTCCTGAACCGTCCGCTTCACCCATTCTGCTCCTCCTTCTACTGCCGCAGGACCAGACACAGCATCGACCGCACCCGAGGTACCCGGCGTCATCCCGGTTCTCCCCGTTCATACCGACTCAATCAGCTTAGCCGGCACTATCCTTGACACAACAGTTGGTGTTGCAGCCACCTTCGCAGCGACAGCAAGGGCATGCCGTGCCCCTGTACAGACGGCCGTTGGCAGCACAGACGGCTGCCTCACTCACTCTGCTAGCAACTGCTGCCGCCAACATCGCCACACAGATCACAGCTACCACAACATCTATTGCCACGGCAGCCTCCACAGCAGCAGACGCCACTTCCAGCTCCATTGGTTCCATCCGAGCGTCCACTGCCTCAGCAGTGCTGACGCCTACTGGCGCACCGCGTGACGCAGCGTCACCCATCACCACTGGCGTCCTCGTGGCATCTGCCACTGCTGCGGTCGCTGGAGCCGCAACGACAGGACTCCTATGCCTTACCGTGGCGGTTGCAGGCTGGGTGGCCGTTTTGTTTTCCTCGGCTGCAGCTGTCGTGCCGCCGCTCTTCAACCTTCTCCCGCGTCACTAGTTCTGTGAGCATTGCCTTCCAATTGACTCTTTGTTCTCCTTTCACCCTCAGCTCCTATTCCATCTTCCATCATGCCTGCACCAGAGGAAACTATAGAGGCCCTCCAGGCCGCTCTTAGTGAGGCGCAAGCAGAGCGCCGCAGAGCTGAGGATGAGCTTCATCGGGGGCAGGAAGCACAGCATGAGCTAGCTGCTATAGTAGACGCACTAGTTATTGAGAAACTGCGTACCATTCCCACCTTTGCCGCAGTTCTACCTACCACAAACTCTGGCTCAGCAGACTCGTCTGCTCCTCCCGGTGATACCGTTGCCAACTCTTCCTCTCCCTCTCTCTCAGCAACAGCCTTTGCCCGTCCCCTGCTTCCAGCTCGACAGAAAGAATTTGAAACTCTGCCACCACAGTTCACTCCCAAGCTCACGTTCACGTCCTGGGAGACTCGCTTTAGTGCGTGGACCGAGGGTGAGCTTCTCTGGGAGTACTACTCGCCCGCCAAGGCGCCATTTGTGCCACAACCTACAGAGGCCGCTCGCGCTTTGCGAGCACTCATCAATGCAGGTCTAGAAAGTCTCCTTGACGACATTGGTACGTATAATGCAGACCCCTCCCGTGGCACGCTAGCTGATCCTGTTGGCGCCTACGCCCTCATCCGCCGCCGCAAGACAGTAACTGGGCACGCTGCACAAAGTGCCCTCACGTTGCAATTCAACACCTTGCACATGCGTGCGGATGAGACAGCAGATGAGTATTGGGCGCACAGTCTGCGCCTACTGCGAGACCTGGGAAGGGCCGCTCCAGGTCCTCTTTCCGCCTGCCTCTCCATCGTTGCTAGCCTCATTCCTGAGATGTCTGATTTGTATCTCCATGTCTCTCAGGCTGAGCTTGAGCGCCTTGCCTCTGAACCTGTCCCTGCATATTCCCCACCTGGGATCGGCCCCCTCTTTGCCTTCACTGCCTCGCGCCTGACGGATTGGTGGAATGCCCTCCAGAACAAGCGCATGCATCGCGCTGCGTTGGCTGCTATCACCACCTCCTCCTCTTCCTCTCCTGCCGCAGCCTCCTCTCCTTCGTCCTCGTCACAGGCAACAGCAGATTCCACTCAAGGTGCCTCCCGAGGTGGGGGTGTGGCTCCGGTTGGGGTGGCGGTCGAGGGGGCAAAGGCTGTGGGGGTGGCCGCGGTTGCAAGAACTCGGCCATCACTGCTGCTGACGTCACCTGTTGGAACTGTGGCGCCTCCGGTCAGTCTGCACCAAAATGCCCTGCCCCTCGTGATGATGCACGATTGGCCTCCTCCATGCGCGCTCACTGGGCACGCACCGGTGCTACTGCCTCCTCTGCCGCTGCTGCGGTGACTGCCTCCTCCTCCTCATCATCCTCCACTGGCTCTGTCCTTTCCACCACCTCTGCCCCCTTACACCCGACACCTCCAACACCCAGCCCGTGGGGCTGGATTCCTCCTCCATCTGGACCACCGTACTACGGACCTCCACCCTCCCACTATCACGTACCCCACTGGGCACGTGACGACGGGCACTTCTCTGACCGCTTCTCTGACCGCTCCTCAGAGCGCTCCTCTGATCGTTGTGACGAGGAGCGCACGCTTGAACGTCGGTTGGCGGAGCTTCTTCACCTTCCCTCTCAGGGAGGTGAGAGGGTGAGTGGCCAGTCTCATGTGTCTGTTTGTGAGTCTGAGGACACTCTTCGTGGTGATTCCTCTGGTGGTGTTCAAGGGGATTGGCCTGACGATTGTGCATGGATTGAAGAATGGCAGTCACATACGTACCCTGCACGCCTTGGTCGCTCGTCCTCTCTCTCTTCCCGCGGCACTGTTGCTGTCTGTCTCGTCCTCCCCACCACTCGTGCCTCGCCCGGCCTCTGGATCATCGATTCAGGGGCCACTTATCACATGACCTCCTGTCGTTCATCCTTCGTTTCCCTTGTCTCTGTTCAATCCGTACGCTCTGTCCGCACTGGCTCCGGCCAGTTACTCCCTGTCCAAGGTGTTGGTGTGGTACGCTTTGTGGATCCTGGTGATACTGTCTATCTTCCTGACGTTTTGTACGTGCCTAATCTTGAGGTCAACCTTCTCTCTGTGACCACCCTTGACGACCAGGGCATGGACTTTTCCTCCAGCCGTGGCCTTGCCTCTATCTCTCTTCGCTCGTCTGGCCGTGTTCTTTGTGGTGTGCGCTCTGATCGCCTGTTCCGCGTCCCGCTCACGTTGCCCTCCACTTCTACTACATCTGCTCTTGTTCACATTGCCCCGTTCGTGTCTCCTGAGCACACTGATCTCCTGCATCGTCGTCTCTGCCACATTCACACCGCTGCCATCCAGCGCCTCCTTCGCCTTCGGCCA
The DNA here is from genome assembly GCA_023375785.1 of Penium margaritaceum. Lineage (NCBI taxonomy): Eukaryota > Viridiplantae > Streptophyta > Zygnematophyceae > Desmidiales > Peniaceae > Penium > Penium margaritaceum. The sequence goes on from SZWC01003630.1 coordinate 50,282, forward strand.
GCCCACGGCCTTGACCCTGCCACGTTTGCTCCTCCCTGCACTTCCACCTGTCTTGACAAGGCCAGTGGCAAGATGCACCGCTCCCCTTTTTCCACCTCTGAGTCCACTACCGCTCAACCCCTCGACCTAGTGCATGCTGACGTTATGGGCCCATTGCCCAATGACTTCCTTGGCGGCCTTGGCCTCGTTACGTCCTCTGCTTGACTGATGATTTCTCCCGCTACCGCTGGGTCTTTCCCCTTCGTCACAAAAGCGACGTCACTGACGTTCTTGAGTCCTGGCTCCCGCAGGTTGAGCGTGCCTGTAACAGACCCCTGTGTGTCTTTCGCAGTGATCGTGGTGGTGAGTTCTTTGGTCCCACTTCTCGTTTCCTCTCCTCTCGTGGTGTCCGGGACGAGTATTCTGCTCCTTACACACCTCAACAAAATGGTGTTTCTGAGCGCTGGAATCGCACCCTTGCTGATGGTGTGCGTTCCCTCCTCTCTGCCTCCGGCCAATCCCCTCTCTTTGCCTTTGAGGAAATTTCGTATATCACTTGGGTCTGGAACCGTGTCCCTCATGGCCCCCTTCCCCACTCTGTCACCCCCTTCAAACGCTGGACTGGTCAGCGTGCCGATCTCCGCCTTGCCCGTGTCTGGGGTTGTCTTGCCTCCGTGTGGGTCCCCTCGGACCATCGCGATGGTAAGCTGTCACCTCGTGGCCGGCTCTGCCTCTTTCTGGCCATCTCTCCCTTCTCCAAAGCATGGCGTTTCTGGGACCCCTCCCGGTGTCGTGTCATCGAGTATCGTGATGCCCTGTTCTTTGAGGACCTGTTTGAACGTGACATTCCCCGCCTTGGTGCCTCCCTCGCTCCGTCCTCTCGGAGTGGGGGTGGTTCTTTGCCCCTTGGGCCTTCCGTGCTCTCCTCTGGACGTCCCTTGTCACCTCCCGTCGCCTCGTCCACTAAATCGAGTTTGGCCTTGCCCTCCTCTCCTTCTCAGTCCTCTTTGCCCTCTGTATCGTCTGCCCCTCTCACTGCGCCCTCTCCCCGGTCGCCTCCTTCTTCGCCTGATGCTGTCTCACCTGCATCTTCTGTCTCCCCACCTGGCACTGTCTCCCCACCACTTGCTCTCTCTCCACAATCTGATCATGCGGTCTCCCTGCCTCCGGGTGTGCAATCACGCCCTGATGTTTCTTCCGCCTCCTTGCGTGCACCGTCCATTCCACCGGTGTCACCCTACACTCGTGGCGGGCACCTCCGTGCACTTCCCTCTCAGTCACATCCAGTGGTCTCTGGTGACCCTGGTCTCCGGGCCCTCGGCCTTGCTACCTCTTCTTTGTCCACTGCTGCATCTATCATCCACCCCAGCACTGCACTGGGGTACTCCCTTGTTGAGGATGAGTTCCATTCAGCTCTGTCCTCATCTGTGGCTGGATACGTTGTATCGTGCTTTACTGCCGCTGGACTCTCCCCTCTACCACGTGAGCCTGTGACTGTGCAAACAACGCGCATGGCCTCTGACTTCTCTCTTTGGGAGAAGGCCATGAAGGCTGAACTTGATGCACTTTCTGAGCATAAGGAATATGAGCTTGTTGATCTCCCACCGGGTCGCAAGGCAGTTGCGGCCAAGTGGGTGTATCGTCGTAAGCTAAACCCTGACAACACTATTGAACGCTACAAGACACGTCTCACCGCAAAGGGGTTCTCTCAGATCCCTTGTGTCGACTTTGACGAGACCTTTGCCCTAGTTGGTCGATACACCACGGCCAGGGCTCTCTTGAGCCTGGTTGCTCAGCATGACTGGGAGCTCGAGCAGATGGATGTTAACAATGCCTTCCTCCATGGTAGGTTGGATGAGGAGATTTACATGGTGCATCCACCTGGCTTCTCAGATGGAACGAATCGGGTGTCGTGCTTACGCAAGGCCCTCTATGGCCTAAAACAGTCCCCACGGTGTTGGAACCAAGAAATCACAGCGATCCTTGAAAAGGGAGGATACAGACGAAGAAATGTGGATCCAGCGCTGTTCCTCAGTGGCCCCACCAAGCCACTTGTCGCCATTCTTGTCTACGTAGATGACCTTCTCATTGCCTCTCTTGATCCTGCCTCTGTCGCAGCAGCAAAGGTGCTTCTTCAGGCAACATACAAGATGAAGGATCTTTGACCGGCTCGAGTCTTTCTTGGCATGGAGCTGGAACAAGACCGGGGGCGTCGCACTTTGCACGTCCATCAGGCTGCATATGTACGCAGCCTGGGGGAGCGATTTGCCCCGCTCATCTCATCCATCCCCACTACGTCCACTCCCATGACACCCACTGGTCAGTCCTTACTGAAGTCACGGGACATGTCCACACTGGGGGAGGTGGTCGATGTGACTGATTACCTCCGTGTCATTGGGTCTTTGATGTATCTTGCCACAACCACTCGTGCAGATGTGGCATTCGCTGTGAATTTCCTTTCCCAGTTCTCCCAGTGCCCCCGTGANGCAGCCTGGGGGAGCGATTTGCCCCGCTCCTCACATCCATCCCCACTGCGTCCACTCCCATGACACCCACTGGTCAGTCCTTACTGAAGTCACGGGACATGTCCACACTGGGGGAGGTGGTCGATGTGACTGATTACCTCCGTGTCATTGGGTCTTTGATGTATCTTGCCACAACCACTCGTGCAGATGTGGCATTCGCTGTGAATTTCCTTTCCCAGTTCTCCCAGTGCCCCCGTGAGCGTCATCTTGAGGCAGCGTTGCGGGTGGTGCGCAATGTCCTCTCCACCCCCCGCATTGGCCTATACTTTCGTGCACAACCCTAAGTTGTCGTTGACGACTTCACGGATAGTGACTGGGCACATGACTCTGATGCTCGCAGTCGAACAGGCTACATGTTTCTTGTCGGTGGCACTGCAGTCTCCTGGAAAAGTGGCAAACAAGGGTGTGTCGCTCGCAGCACCGCTGAGGCTGAGTATGTTGCGCTTGGTGCAGGCACATGTGAGGCTGTCTGGCTATGTCGTCTGTTGCAACAATTGCGTGTACCCATCCGTTGCATCACGCTGCGCTGTGATAACCAAAGCACAAAAGCCTTTGCTGAAAACAGTGGCATGCATCATTCACGCACCAAGCACATCAATGTGGAGCATCATTTTGTTCACGAGTGCATTGCTGCTGGCATAGTCCAGGTCACTTGGGTGGACACACGGTCTCAGAGAGCTGACTTCCTCACAAAGGCCCTCAGTCGTAATGTGTTCAAAGGTGCTGTTCACTCTGCTGGTCTTATCTGTCCACATGATCCAGGCTGATTTGGTCCAGTATGTCTCCGTCACCTCTCGTGATTCCCTTATGGTGTTCATGCGTGTGTGGAATGTTGTCAGCGGGTCATGGGGGAGTGTTGAAATTCGTTGGCCACTCACAACTCTGTGACCTCTTGTCTCCACATACATTGCACACACCTGTACATATTGACTGACAATGGCTCTACCTGGGAAAGCTACAGGCGTGTCAGCCCTGGCAGAAGCCATGGACGTTCTCGTGCTGCTGCTGCTGCTGGACCCAGGGACAACTCTTGACACACATGTGGTCATTGTTTGATCCTCTTTGATTCTCTTGACTCTGAGATGCGGTAGATACTAGGGCCCGTACGTTTCTCACTGCCGTGCCCTGCATCATGTTGCTTTCCTTGAGTGTTCTCTGGGGGAGCTGCATTTCCCGGGTGCTGATCCTTAGGGGGCCACCGTGCCGCGTTCACCCGCGCACTGGTGAGCAGCCGCTATCTCGGTTTTGTGCCGAGCGGTCGGGCTCGACCCCCGGGTGGTGGCGTGTACTCGCTTGGATGTGATGCCCGTGGCGAGCGCACGCTCACCGGATGCTAACTCTCTCTCGCTCCCCCTCCCACTCACTTGTCTTGGTTGTACCGGAGTTAATGAAGGCAAGCTTTTCGCATCCATGGTGTTATGTAGCTCGTGCACGTGGTTGCTTACTCTCACACATTCAGCCTGGAAAACGTCTGGGCAACTACACTATCTTGTCGTGTGGAGTGTCCCACATGGTGAAAGTGCGGGACCATCTCCATTAACATCAGCCATCGTCATTCATGTCATCGACACTCATAGCCGGCTGTTTCGAGTAGCATAGAGTTTGCCTAGTTTCATGCATCCATAACTTTGCTCTCTTTGTTTTCTAGCACATTCTGACTGTACGACTGCGTTTACAACGTGCCTGTTTTCGTAGTGTCAAGTTTTCACAAAAGAACGGACGACGTCCAGGTCTGGGGTTGTCCGTCGGCTGATAGGGTTTACCGAGAAAACCCCACATACCAGAATTTAGTTGGGCGACTTTGTAAGTAGCCCCCATTCTCGCCTCGGCATGTCTGAGACGCCCCCATTGTGAGAAAAATGGCTAGGTCACCCCCATTCCGGAAAGTCATGGCTACGTCGTCCCCACTTTCGGTAGTCCGGGGAATTATGGCTGGGATGCCCAGTACGGATGAAATATAATCGTCGTCTTGCCCCTACTTTAAAAAGTGGGGGCAAGATAACGATAATATTTCAAAGTGTAATTTGCCGAAAATGAGTTTCAATCGAAACCTGCCGTACATCGTTCCGGACACCAGGTCCGCCGTGTCCGCCGTCTAGACTTGGTCGGTATGGTCGATGGGATGTTTACAAGTTACGGAGTAGACGTCCGATGTTCGCATTATGCATGTAATGTACCCTATTCTCCGGCATTCGAACGTCAACTCTATTGCATTTATGGATTTTCCAAGGAGCTTCCGAGCAGTGGGCCATTAATTGCCATCTCCTTTCACGCTGTGTTCAGCGCGATTGTTGGTCATTGACAAGTGCATTTTCCCTTGGTCACACGAGCGTTTGTAAATTGCACCTTATATTATTGAAGGAATGTAGTCCACGTACATTCTTGCCACGGTGGCATGTACTTTGACCAATGTGTGCACGCCTCCGGTTCTGTACGCCAAACCTCCCCCCCCTTCCGACAGTGGACATGTCCACCTCCGTCGGGTTACGCCGTGCCCTGCAGCTGGCAGGGGTCTCCGACGTCCATCATTCTGTGTTGCATGGTGCATCACTGTCGCCTAGGCAGTTCCTCGTCACCCATCCCGCTCTGGCGTCGTGCCCATGGCGCAGGCCGGCAGCCTCGCACCCGGTAAGTCAGGATCATGGGGGCATGGTACATATTTATTCACCAATTTTCTACCCAACATGCCCTCATTTTGGCCGCATGGCGGCCGCAACTTCGATCAGTTCACCGAGCGTAGCTCGGCAAACCGTATACGCTACATGTAGCACACGACATCAACTCTTGCCTGGCCCAGAGTACCTCGATCCCCTAACCGCCGACCCAAGTGTCGAGTATGTCGACCCCATGCACGTGCGGTCTTTCGCCGAGTGGGATCATGACATGAGAGAGCGCGACGACTGGGAGCAGCAGTAAGAAGCTGAGCTTTTGGCATCTATGAACCCCGGTTCCCCTGACCCCGGGCCCGTCACGTACAAAGGTGGTAAAGCAGTGCGGGTCCGACCGGAACGCTACTACCCACCCAGTGGTACGTGGTCAATCCGTCTGCTCTCGCGTCATGGCGCGTGCCATGTCTGGTGTAGAGTGCCTCCTAGGTCAACCTGCGTCGACACCTAAGGCGAAGTCACGTAAGGAACAAGGCCCACCCCGCAAGCCCACAGTACCGTCGCACAATCGTAAGCTTTTCTTGGCAGCATGTGACCCCGACTTGGGTGGCACTTGGTGTAAGGCAGTGTCTGTTGTTTTGGTGCAGGCCCCTCAGACGAGGATGACGACGATGATGGTGCGCAGTTCCCCTGTGGCATGGAATTCCACACGATGGAGGAGTTCCGCTGCGCAATCGAGGATTACGCTGTCCAGCAGCGTTTCCCCCTCAAGTGGGAGAGGTCTGAACCTGGCCGAATTGTTGTCCGCTGCCGCAACCGGAAGAGCGATGGATGCCCGTGGGTCATCCGTGCTCGCATGTCCAGCAAGTCCAATAGCTGCACAGTGTCTTCCTCCGTGGAGGGGCATAAGTGCACCCCGGGCCAGACGAGGGGTAACCCGGCGCGGACAACCAAGTGGGTCCTGCGACGTATCCGGGACACGGTGGCTCGAGACCCAACCACGGAAGCCAAAGCTCTGCGTGCGGTCGTCGAAGCTGTAACACACGAGAAGGTGGGCTACCAAGTCATCTGGAGGGCGCGGGACAAGGCCCAAGAGGAAGTTATGGGGGAGAAGACCATGTCGTGGGCGCTTTTCCCCACGTATTGCGCCGAGGTGAGTCCTGCTGTACTTTATGTCAAGCAAATTCTAGAGGTTTTGTTCTTGCACCCAGAGTGATGTGTGTATTGTTCCCGCACATGCAGCTGATGCGAGTCGACCCCAACACCGTCGCCGTGGCAGAGCAGAGGGAAAAGCAGTTTCGTCGATGCTTTGTGGCACCTGGTGCATGCCGCAAAGTGTGGCCTCACGTTCGGCGTATTGTTACCCTCGACGGCACCTTTCTCAAAAATGGCTACAAACAGGTGCTATTGATCGCGTAGTTTTTCGATGCTAACAACAACAGCGTGCCCATGGCGTACGCCCTTGTCAGCAAGGAGGACAAGGACAGCTGGGGGTGGTTTCTGCACCAGTTGTCTAACGCATACTGGACCATGCGAGAAGGCGGCACCACCATCATCAGTGACCGTGATCCAGGACTCCTCGCAGCAATGCCGAAGCTCCTCCCTCGGGCCAACCACAAGTACTGCACCTACCACATCAAAGGGAATATCCGGGTGACGTTCAGTAAGGCTGCAGCGGACATCTTCTGGCGGCTGGCACACACGTACGAGCGAGAGGAATACGACAAGCTGAGCATGGAGCTGGTGCAGACGAACAAGGACGCAGCACGCTACGTGTTCGGTGATGGCGAGGCGGGAGGAATCCCTATGCGATCGTGGAGCCAGTTTCACGGGCCACCGGGGTGTGGCGGCCACACCACAAGCAACCCCGCCGAATCTCTGAACGCCCGGATCGTCGAAGCCCGTAAGCTTTTCCCTTTCCACTGCTTCGCCAGTCTGTACCCGTTCATACAGAAGCTGTTTGCCACGCGCAAAAAGCTGGCACACGACATCAACATGGGCAGCGAGGTGGAGAGGAAGTGGACGACCACACCCAGTAAGGCACTGACCCACAACTGCTTGGCTGCCCGCGACTACGAAGTGGTGCACACCGGGAACCTGATGGCCACAGTGACAGGTAGCCGGGGTGTGCCACGGCAAGTGGACTGCCGCATGCGAAAGTGCAGCTGTGGCCGTTACCAGGAGTCCGGCATTCCGTGTGTCCACGCATGTGCCGTCCTGCTGGAGAACGGCGTGACTACACCGACATGGCGTACAGCATCGCCGCGTGGAAGCGCTGCTACGGCCACCCCATGCCGGGCGTGAACCTCAGGGCGCTAAAACCTGCCCCCCCGGAACCAGACCGTCCCGGAGACCCCCCGGGACCGGGGTGGCAGGCCCCTGGCGGGCGTGCAGTGGGCCGTCCGCAGGGCAAACGCAAGCGGCGGGGGGATCTACTGCGCGCAAACCACATCTGTGGCAGGTGTGGTGAAAAAGGCCACCCTATGAAGCGCTGCAAGAACCCACCCGCACCAACCCCGGCACAAATGGCTGTGGCTCGCACTGCTGAACTGCGTGGCCAGCAGATTGCAGCAGGCAATGGTGCTGCGGATGCTGCGGGAGCCATTATGGATGGTGCAGACACAGAAGCCGGTACAAGCACACGCACAAGTGCAGCAGCTGCAGGGGCAACAAGTGAGGAAGCAGGTGAAGAGGGCGAACTAACGCAAGAGCAGACAACAACCGGCCAGGCACAGGAGGGGGATGGGGAGGAGGATGAGTACGAGGAGGACGGTTCGGAGGAGGAGGGGAACAACGAGGTCGTAGTCGCCAGGCCTGCTCCAGAAGGTGAGCGCACTTCAGAGTGGACAGATTCGGACACTTCTGACGAGGAGTACGACCCAGATGAAGAGACTAGGTGGGCAAGGCATGAGGCAGAGGAGGCTGCTTTCCGTCGTCAGTATGCCATGGTCCGCGAGCTTGTTCCCGAGATGGGTCTCCTAGATCTTGACACCTTACCTGACATTGGAGCTATTTGAGGGTAAGTTGTTCATTACTATTGCATGTGAATCGTATGCCTTGCTATGCAGTGTTGGATGTGCACACAATACTACATTCAAATCTAACCTTCCCCCGTTCTATGATTGCAGGTTAAGAAGGCTATTCTACTTGTCCCTGTCCAAGCATCCACAAGGTCAAAATCCAGAAGACCCAGAAGGGGACTGTCTGTTAGGGGGCGGTTTAGATTGCAGCGTGTGCATGTGGAAGGGGATGAATGTGGTCAGATAACATGTGGCCAAGAAGTGGAGGTGTTCTATGACGCCCTAGAGTGTGGAGATGCCTGCCCATGTGCAGCATGCGACGTTATACGTTGGGTGAACAATTTGCCAGTGTACGTGCAAGAGTGGATAGCCTCATGTGACCTTTCTCCATTTTCTTTCATGTGGACTTAAGCCTTTCGTACATATTCTCATTTCCATTGAATGTATGGTTTGCATTTGTATAGCAAACGATGTGAAGTAATAGTGCTCGTAATGCGGATTGAGAAATGCTTGCACTAAATGGAATGGTCACAATAATAACCCTTTGCAAAAGGTGCTCTATTGTTTATGGTAATTTGACTTTCCTGCGGTTGCAGATCAATGTTAGGTTCATTCATGTGTGACAGATATGTGTCAATGTTCCAAAGAAACACAGAACATTATTTCAAGAGGCACCCACTCACAAATGATAGGAAGAACAATGTATTCAGGGGGGTGAATGCAAGTAATCGTTTGAACCCATGTACTACGTGAATGCAAGTAACCTTTCAGTGGGGAGTGCAGTATCATGAATACCCCATGACCTTAACCCCCATTATGGGTTCTACAGCATTCATGTTGCATATTTCTTGGCACAATGCTGTTCAATATGGATACACCTGACTACATCCCGGGAAATGCTATCTCTTAACCCTGTACTCCATAAGTCATTTTGCACAATAATTGCCTCAATGTTCTGGAATGTGGGTACTCTAGAGAGGATTTCGTGAAAGTGTATGCTATGTACATGAAAAATGAGGGCAGATTAGAAAGGAAACGACAAAATTCTTCATCAATAACACTGTTCCTGGATGGCAAACGGGACATGATAATCCAAAAACGAAGTAAGATGGCCCTGCATAAAGGGGGCACAATGGACATGATTTGGCCAAAACCTACGGATGTAGGATGCGCAGGGGCCACTACGGACTCGGTGGCTCGGTCGATACCCACAGCTCCCAAGGGTCGGGACAGTTTGGCGGACGACTACTTGGCATGCGCATTCCCAAGTGCCATGCCATAATTTCAGGAGTCACAGGAGCATGGGCCCATGATGGTTCTTCGTGGCCCAACTCACGGTTTCGTGCTACATACCGGTCCCACTCTGCCTTCAATGCTACCCATGCCCGATG
>SZWC01003630.1:59809-71175 GCA_023375785.1 Penium margaritaceum
CCTACGGATGTAGGATGCGCAGGGGCCACTACGGACTCGGTGGCTCGGTCGATACCCACGGCTCCCAAGGGTCGGGACAGTTTGGCGGACGACTACTTGGCATGCGCATTCCCAAGTGCCATGCCATAATTTCAGGAGTCACAGGAGCATGGGCCCATGATGGTTCTTCGTGGCCCAACTCACGGTTTCGTGCTACATACCGGTCCCACTCTGCCTTCAATGCTACCCATGCCCGATGAGCCGCCACACGGTCCCCTATGGGCGTACTCCATCCTTGATGTGTCGGGCCATTCAGACATCCGTCGGTGTCCATGTCGATGGAACGTGGAGTGAAATAATGTGAATAGTGAGCAAAGTGGACTAAGTGAGAAGCACTTTAAGTACACACGAAAGTACCTGTTCACCGTGCGAACCAGTACAACGAACATGTTCGACGACGGAAACCTTCATAGGTGCATGCCAACGTTCGAGACGCAAACACGGACCAACAACGTCGTTTCTACTTTGTATTGTGCGGCCGCAACGTCGGACGGGAAGAAATAAGCTGCCCGAGTCCACGTGGACACGGACTTCGCACATGACCCATGCAACGATGGCAACATGACACCGTCATGCGACACTCCGTCACATATCCCCCCGAGTGGCGGTACGTCGTCCCATTGGGCCGTCGTCCACTTTCGGCGTGGGGCTCCGTACTCGACCAATCGCCTCAACGTATGATGTAAGCAATGCCAAGTCATACTTTGTCTCCAACCCTAAACCATATCCTTACCGTTTGCAACAACAAACCAGACGTGCTAACGTAAAGAAATGACGATTCGAATCCATCGTGACGATATGCGAAATTAGGGTTCCGTTACGTTGTTTCAGTGACAATGTGGTAGCCTCGCGATGACGTACTTACGAGGCTCCTCCGACGTCGGCACCCCTAACCCGAAACCCTCGAGTTTTCGTTAAAAAAATGGGGGCGACTTAGCCATAATTCTCAGAATGGGGGCAAGCTAGGAAACTATTAAAAAATGGGGGCGACCTAGCCAGTTGTCTTCGGAATGGGGGCGACCTAGCCATTTTTCTCAAAATGGGGGCGTCTCAGACATGGTCGGCCGAAAATGGGGGCGACCTGGGAATTAGCCGGAATTTAGTGAGGTTGCCAGATTGGCTGGTAGACTAAGTAACGAGCCTCACAGAGGGCCTAGGTTAATGTGGAAGGGGTCTCATACCACACATTATTCTGGTTGTAGACGTGATGCTAGACTAGAAACTAGTCTAGAGCGGCTGGTTGGGACTGTAGGACACCCTAGGAGCGATTATGCTCGAGCTCCATACCTAGGAAGACTCGGACAGATCCAAGGTCCTTCATCTGGTAGCGGTGTGTAGCAGGTCCTTGACATGCTGAATGGAAGTTGCGTTCGGTGACGCAATGAGCAGGTCGTCGACGTAGACCAGGATAGCAACGAAGGTCTGGCCTCGCGGGCTGATGAACAGTGCGGGTTCCGCAGTGCTGCGAAGGAGTCTGACGCTGAGGAGCATGCGACTGGTCTCCTGGTTCAAGCAGCGAGGCGACTGCTTTAGGCCATAGAGGGCCTTCCATAGTCGCCAGACCTTGCTAGAGCCATCGTCAAACCCTGAGGGCTGCACCATGTAGAGCTCCTCATCCTCCAACGAGCCATGGAGAAAGGCGTTGCTCACGTCCATCTGATGCAACTCCCATCCTTGCTGGACAACCAGGCCGAAGAGGAACCGAATACTCGAGAAACGACCAACCGGGACTAAAATCTGGTTGTAGTCGAATCTAGGAACATGAGCAAACCCATTGGTTGTAAGATGGGCCTTGTACTTGTCCAAGGACCCATCGGAATTCCACTTGCATCGGAGGACCCACTTGGCACCGATGACCTTCCGCCCGGGAGGGAGGTCTACGAGATCGTAGACGAGATGCTACCGGATAGCGGCGAGGTCGTTGGTGCGTCCTCGTCGCTATCCTAGTGCGCGACCTTAGGGGAAGCACGAGGTTCGCGAAGGGTGGCTGGGTCGTTCGGGCATGCCGTGGAGCAGACTGTGAGGACCTGTGCGTCTTGGGCCCCAGGTGGGATGCGTACGAGTGCGGCCGTGACGGCCTGCTGGTGCTCCTCTTGGAGCATGGCGTAGTGCATTGCGAAAACCGGATGGAGGTCCACAATGATGGCCGATGTGGTTAGGCCGAGGGCCTTGGTGCCAGGATCCCCACTAACGGCCGTGGAAGTAAGTATGTTGAGAGGCGACAAAACACGTGGGGTAACAGGGGGGCGAGGCGCTAAAGGGCGCGGTACCGTGGTCTGTACGCTCCCTGATGGCCTAGGTCGAAGGCTGCCGCCCGGGCCACACGTGTAGCGCGGTATGGCGGGAGACGGAACAGAGGGAGCAGCCGGGGCAAGTAAGAGGGGCTAGCAGAGGCGGACGGGACTGTCGGCCCGGATGGACTGGCGGATGCGGATGGAACTGCTAGTCCATAGGACCCAGCGGACGCGACCAGGGCTGCCGGCCCAGAGGGACCGACGGACGCGGACGGAGCTGCCGTTTAAGAGGAGCTAGCGGACGCGACCGGGGCTGCCGGTCCAGAGGGACCAGCGGACGAGACCGGGGATGCCAGTCCAGACGGACCAGCGGACGAGACCGGGGATGTCGGCCCGGAGGGACCGGTGGACACGACTGTGGATGTCGGCCTGGACGGACCAGCAGACATGACTGGGGATGCCGGCCTGGAGGGACCAGCGGACGCGACGGGGGATGCCGGCCCGGAGGGACCAGCGGACGCGACCGGGGAGGCTAACTCGGGGGGACCAGCGGGTGCAGGCGATGTGCCGCCCGAAAACGGCAGGACAGAGGAAAGACTCATCACTCCCCCACGCAACCTGGGGGATATCAACGAGCCGGAGCGAATGAGGTCGCAAGGAAACAACTCCTCTCAGAAGAGAGCATCGCGTGAGTCGATGATGCAGTGACCGGAGGGATCCCAGAAGTGCCAGGCTTTGGACCGATGCAAGACACCAAGGAAGGTGGATGGATGCCCGCGGGGGGCGAGCTTGCCGTCCTGCTGTGGGACGGGCAACCACACGATGGCCACGTAGCCCCAGATGCGGGCCGAGCAAAGGTCAGCCCGCTCATCGCACCAGTGCTAGTGTGGTGTGGATTGGCGGTGAAGGCCTCTGTGGCGAATCTGGTTCCAGACCCACGTCATGTAGGTCACGGCCTCGAAGTAGAAACCATTATAGAGACTAGACTCGACGTGCATGGTGCGGACGACGTTGACCATGGTGTGGTTCTACCGCTCGGAGACGCCGTTCTGGGCTGACGTGTAAGGCACCGACGTCTCATGATGGATGCCACGGGAGGCGAGGAAGATTGTGGTCTCTCCCATCAACTCGCCACCGTGATCAAAACGGAAGCGGCGAAGAGGGCGACTACACTCACGCTCCGCACGGAAAATCTAGTCCCGAATGGTGGAGAGAAATCACTCTTCTGCTGAAGGCAGAAGACTCAACTGTAGCGGGAGTAGTCGTCGGTGAGGGTTAGGACATAGTGTCCGTGCTCCCTGACGGACTCCGTCGGAAGGGGACCCATGACATCAGAATAGACCAAGTCCAGAGGGACAAACACACGAGAGGAGGACAGAGGGTAAGTGGACCGGTGCATCTCCCCCTGAGCAAAATCAATTCATTCAATGGGGACACGGCAAGGGAAATGAGGGTGGATCAAGGCCCTTGGCTGGCTGGTTGGATGCGGACCATGCTATGAATGGCAGCATAGTGGATATGGCAGAGGCAGCGGTGTAGGTGGCACGTGTACTGTGGAGAGAGCGTGTTGGTGACAAACACGTGGCCTGTGTCGGCCGACGGGGAGGTGACAGGTGGAAGTGTGGACAGACGAGGAATGTGCTACAAGTTGTCACGGGCGGTGGCATGCAGGACAACACGACCAGACGGACGCAACAATACAGCGCCAGAATCACACGAGTGCAGTACGTCCATGCTCATGTGGTCAAGGGTAGTGACGGACAGGAGGCTGAACTCAAGGCCAGGGATGAAGAGGACATCGATCACAAAGACATCTCCAGGGGACCACGGAAACGAACGACGCCGACGCCGCGAATAGGTAACACCTGGCCAGAGCCCGTCCTGACACCGGATACATCAGCAATAGGACCAAGCACACTGAAGGCCTCACGAGAGGCTATCATGTGATGCGTGGCCTTGGATTCAATGATCTAGGTCTTAGCAGGTTACTGGACCGGTGTCGCCAGGTCGCTAACAGTCACAAGATAGCAAGCAAGAGACACGGACGTGGTAGACGGGGGCTCAAAACGAGACTGCCAGTCGTCAAGCCATACGACGTCACCAAAGAGAGGGATAGGAGAGGAGGCCATGGGAGAGGATGGGTTAGGCATTGAAGCAGGACACGGTCGTAGCTTAGACTCAGCCATGCATGACAGGACAAGTGAACATGAGGTGATGCAACTCGCACTTCCTTGGGAGGAGGGCAAGGCAAGCCAAGCTGGAGCGCGATGAACTGCTCCAACAAGCACTCACAAGTGGAGGGCCCGGGTGCGTAGACTGAATATGGTGTGACAGCACCGGAGCCCGGAAGGGAAGAGGGCTGCGCCGACAACGGAAGGGACGACGCAAACGGCTGCGGATGGTGTTGCTACAAGGCCGGCAACGGTGGGACCTGTGCGGAATTCGAAGGAGTGGAGTTGTCATGCGAGGAGGAGGCACCAGGGATGGTGACATCCATGGTAGGAGCGGCGAGACGACTCTCACATTGGTCCGATGATGCCTCCCTCGTCCGTTGCAAGCGGCCACGTGTACTATCCGTGCCCAGGCTGGCCACAATTGTGGCAGACCGAGCCACCACCACTGGACCCGGTCGGCTACTACTGCTGGCCCTTGCCTTTCTTGCCCTTGCGCTTCTTCTTCCTTGACGGTGAGGAGCCGGTGGACGCAACTGTGGTGGGAGCAAAAAAAACCATGGAGGTAAAGACAGGGGAGGCGAGGGCCTCTGTGCGCTAGATGTATGACTCGAGACGAGCCTCCTCAATCTTGGGGAACAACTCGTATGCCCAGGGCATGAGGGTGTCCTGGGCCGCCATCGTGGTGAGGACGTCTTGGGAGTAGTGGACGAAGATGTTGGCAAAGATGTCGGTGGCCCCGCGCTTGATGGTCAGGAGTGCGGAGAGAGGGGGTGGAGTGTCATCATCCAAGTGGCTGAGGATATTCTCTCCCCGCTGTCAGTAGGAGGTGACTGACTCCGTCTCCCTCATGTGGAGGGAGTTGAATCCCCAAAGCAGGCGGCTGGTCTCGGCTTCGCTGGAGAGACGATGCGGGTGTATGAGAAGTCATCGAGGAAGGGCTGGAGAGTGAGGCGTGCAGTGACGGGATCTGGAGTCCCGGCGGTGGTCTGGAGTCCCGGCGGTGGTGAAGTCATCGAGGAAGGGCTCGAGAGTGAGGCATGCTGTTGGAGGGGCGACGGGGACGAGGGCACTCACGGCGTTACCAGCATCATACAACTGGTCAGCCTCGGTGGAGTCGTAGGGGAGAATGTAGTATGGCCACAGGCCCTCGCCCTGCGCCCAGATATGGAAGCTGACCTCCCACCTCCAGAACTACTCGTCGACCGGGAGCGGTGGGGACGGGGATTGAAGGTCCTTTGGCCTGCGGCCGGCACCCAGAGTAGGACCGAGGACTAAAAACACAATCTGACTTGGCGTTGGGCGTGCTGTTGGACCAAGTAGTCCGTGGCGGCAGAGACAGCGGGACTAGCATGTCGGAGTGGAAGGAAGGGCGGCGGGATACTCGTATGGCTCTCCGGTGTCGGCGACTGCAGTGCTGCAAGCTGCTACATCAGCGTTGCGAGCTGTTGGAAAATGGCGGCCAGAGGGTCTGGCGAGCCAACGTAGCCAGCGACAAAGCATGTGGGTTATTGTTGTTGTTATTGTTGTTGTTGTTGCTGCTTCTACTACTGTTACTATTGGTGCTGCTGCTGTTTCTACTACTATTGCTGCAATGGCGGTGGCAGCTGTTGTTGCTGTTGTAGATGCATTTACTACTGTGGTTGCTGATGTAACTGTTGTTGCAATAGAGGCTGCTGCTATTGCGGCGACTGCTGCTGTTGTTGTAGCAGCTGTTGTTGCTATAACAACGGTTGTTGCTGTTGCTACTGCTGCTGTTGTAACTACTACAGCTGCTGTAGGAAGGAGGGACTAGTGGGTCCTCCAATAGAGGAGGACCCCTCCCCATTGGGGCTTTTTGTTTTGTTTTCTTTTGTTTTGCTTTTTTTCATTTGCCCTTGTTACTGATGTCAGTAGTGACGTCAGTAGTGAGGTTGGTTTATTGCTATTGATGTCAGCAACAGTTTTTTGTTTCTGACGTCAGCAGTAGGGTGCTGCTGTCCTTGTGGCTACCCTGTTGCTGGTGCTGCTGTTGCTGCAGTTGCTGCGGATGCTACTGCTGTGGTGCCTACAGTTGTGGGTGCTGCGGCTGCTGTAGTTGCTACGACTGTTGTGGCTGTTGCGGCTGCTGTGGCTGCTATGGCTAATGCAGCTGTTGCAACTACCGCAACTGCTGTGGCTACTGTGGCTGCTGCGACTCATCGGGGCTGCTGCGGCAGTGAGGCTACCGCGGCTACTGCGGCTACTATGGGTGTTGTGGCTGCTGTGGCTGCTGCAGCTGTTGCGATTGGCGTGGTTGCTGTGGTTGTTGTGGCTGCTGCGGCTGCTGTGGCTACTATAGTTGCTGTGACTGCTGTGGTTGCTGCAGCAGTCGCAGCTATGTTGCTACTGCTGTTGCGGTTGTAGATCTACTGTTGTTGCGGCTGCGACTCTGTTGCAACCGTAGTTATTGCTTCGGCTACTACGGTTGGATGCTGCGGTAGCCGCGGCTGCGCTGGTGCTGTTGCCGTGGCTATTGTAGTGCGAGGTGCCGCTGCTGCCACGGAAGTAGCAACAAGGGAAGGGGGAAAAGCAAGGAGACAAGGGATTTCCTTTGTCTGGCACCGTCGCTGCGTGTGTCGGTGATGTCATGTCGTCGCCCATCGGTTCGCCGGTCGCGAGTTCGCCAACGCTACCGCCGTTCTGGGATGAGTGCTGCCAAAACACTTTTGGCAGAATTTCTCCCGCGTTAGGAGCGTTTTGACCATGCCACCCGGCGGGCTAACTCTGCAAGGACAAATCCGACAGACGTTCCCCTACAAGGGCACGTTTCTAGGACCACCGGCGTAGACTGGGACCTGTACGCCTCGCTGCTGCTCAGATCTGCTGCTTCTGTTGCGCTTTGGCTCTGATACCAAGCTCGAAACTAGTCTAGAGCGGCTGTTTGGGGCTGCAACGTGGCTGGAGTAGGCATGCCCCCATGCTCGTTGCTTTGCACTACTGCCCCCCTCTTGCTACTCTGAGACTTGTGAGTGGAAAACTGCGCACTGAGGAGTTAGCGCCAGAAAGGCAGACATAACTGAAAAATGAGTGATTAGCAACTGAGAATGAATGGAATTGAGAGACCTCTCACAGAACTAGGCCTAGCTCAGCTCTGTAGAGCTTGTTACTTAAGCTACCAACCAATCAAGAAATTCTCTATATTCTGGCAGGCTGAGATTTCTCAGTGAGCCCTGCCAGGCAGCCGACAGCCCCAAACCTGGACGCCGTTCGTTTTTCCTGAAACCTGCACCACACTGAAAATACCCACGCTGCGAACGCAGTCGTGCAGTCAGAATCATTAAGAAAAATAGCAACAAGGAGTTATGACCACCTAAACCCGGGTAGTTCCTAGGCCAAAATCACCCCAACCACAACATTGTAAAAAAAAAGGCTGAAACTCAGATCCTAGACTAGACATGATGCTGCGAGCGCAATGGTGCAGTCAGATCTGCACAGGATGGGCGCGGGCAGCAACTGCGGAGGTAGTGAACGCTAGCGGCATGACTGCTGTGGAGGTCCGCCGATGGAGCTGAGCACGTCTCACGCCTAGGAGAAGAGGCTCTAGCAAGACGCATGCAGACCTCAGCACTCGTGGGCTCCACCAGATGATGCTCTAGCAGCGTCCCATCTCACAGTCAGTCATCTGCATACCGATGTACACCGGGAGGACACAAAAAAGTAAAATAAGAGGTGTACAAAAACCAACATAACTCATTCATGAATCGCTTTCAGCTGCAGTTGATGCGCAAAGTTTGAAGTGCAAGTTTTCCCTCTTACAGCTCAGCAGCCCGCGTTGTCCAGGCGCAAAGTTTCGACACACTAGACCACACACTTCCTTCCAACTGTGTGAGGCGGTAGAAGATAATCGTGGACGAAACTAGTGTAGTATCACTTCCATTTTGCTATCATAGCAATATCGTTGTACATGTAGCAAGCTTACCAAGAGCACCAGCGTACAAGTAACAGTCAACATTGGCGAAACGGATTACTACAGGGGAAACTCTACCATATTTTTTCTGACAGAGTTAACTTGGCCTATTAGCGGCTATAAAATTCTTCCAAAATAGGAAAAGTGCTGATGATGCTATGCGGACGTGGTTGGCAACGGCTATGATCATGGCCATACGGTGGATTCATTATTTCTTTGTATATTTTGAGGATTTAATCAAAATCAATGTGTATGATGTGACCATGTGCACATTTTTCCTTTGACATTTACACCACGGTGTTAGACATATGACGCTGACAAGGTCCTCTCAGTAATTCTACCCCTGGGATAAGCCGAGTTCCTGGTGCTGGTTCAATTCCCACACCTATCCACGTGACAACGATTGGATGACCACGACCGTTAAACCGGAGTCGAGGCATCCTAACAAAAACAATCACGTTGCTACACGTATGACTAGCGGAAAGAAGCTGTTAACCCATATGTTTAGTCCTGTTCTGATGTATATACGGAGGATATTCATTCCCTCCTAGTTTAACACAAAACAGTTCTATTCATCCTCTTTGCCTTTGGTTCCACGGCTTCGCCACTGTGTCTCCGTTGTGCTCATTGATCGCTCATCCTTTCCTCGCCATCCAATCTCATCTCTTGCCCTCACACCTCTTTACACCGTCACTCTCCCTCCTATGCTTAGTCCTTCTCATTACATCAACTGTGTGCTCCCGTCTTTGACACTCTCATTGACTCCTGTCTACCTCGTCACTCTACCTCAGTCCCCACGCCTTGTTCTGCTCCCACTTCTTCTACCTGCTTTTGTAGCCATTTACTCCGATCCTTCCATTCTTCTGACATGGTATCAGAGCTTCAGGCAACATCGCCTGGTGTTCCTTGACCACGTCATTGCTTCGCCGTCAAAATTGCCACCTTTTGCCGTTGGCTCTTCCTCCGCCATTGTCTGCCGCCACTTCCACCACCTACACCATCTCCGCATACTCTGCTCCATCTTCTAGTTTGCAAGGACAATCAAAGAGCAGCAGGTCTCCTTGTGCTCATTCACCCGCATGTGGTGACTCGCGCTCTTTGATCCTTGATGCAATAGCTCGCCTGCGCCTCCTCTACCTCATTCGTAGCTGATGTCAGCAGTATCATTTCGTCAGCTCCTCAAGCCTCGGTGGCTTTCATCGCTGTGACAGTGCCCTATATCCAATCACATGTCCGTGGCAACATCCTGCACACCTTTGCCGCCAACAATTGAAAGCAACCCTCAAATTGCCCTCTGCCGCCACCTTTGTCAAAGCTTCCTGCCACTTCC
This sequence comes from Penium margaritaceum, assembly GCA_023375785.1. Taxonomy (NCBI): domain Eukaryota; kingdom Viridiplantae; phylum Streptophyta; class Zygnematophyceae; order Desmidiales; family Peniaceae; genus Penium; species Penium margaritaceum. Next base: position 69,512 of record SZWC01003630.1, read on the forward strand.
GGTCTTCTCTTCTATCAACCAGTATTGCCTTCCACTAACCCGTTGTTTGCATACTCTGCCTCCTTGCTTCCTCCTCCGCTTCCTGACAACATCAGTGACCGTATGGCATGGTCACCTCCTCGCAGCTGCCTCCGACTCCCGCTGCGTCATTCCTCTTCTGTTCTGCTATCGCCATTGTGCCACCTCCATTCTATTTCATCAGCTCCATCTGTACCATTGTAATTGTTTGCTGTCTTCCCCTCCCTTGCTCCGCAACATCATCTCAAGCCGCTTTCTCGCACCACCTATCTCTCTTGTCTTCAGGAGCAACTGAGTGCCGCTTGGAGTCTGGACATCGGACAGCACCAGTCATCCTGCTCGTTGGTCTCGAGCCAATTGGGGAACACGCCGTCACTCTCCTGACGTCGGAGGAACTCTCTGTTCCTTCAAAGCCTTCTTGCTGCTGCTCTTTGCTGCCGCACCTGCAAAGTTAATCCCTTCATCAGTTTTTCCTCCTCTGCATCTACCGTTTTTCCTCCTCAACATCAGCTCTTCATCATTCTGCGTGGTCGTCCGTCTCATCAGCTTCATATTCATCACTTTCATTATCTTCATCATCAATCATCAGCCTTATCCACCTCCTCCACTTTGCCATCATCTTCATGAGCATCATTTTCATCATCTTCAAATCATCATTCTGCAGCACAGGTTATTTTGCCCCTGCGTCCAATTCCTCATCAATCTGCCGCTTTTTCGTGCAATAATCAACATTTGCTTGGCAATCGGATACGTCCGGTCGAACTATCAATCTCGCGATGACCTTCGTCCACGCTGTCCCCTCCGCAGGGCATGTGCCTCCACTTCCATTGGCATCTGCATCAAGCACAAGGAGCTGCACGTACTAGCTGCCCATCTCGCAGCGGCCTGCACCCACGTCGGACAAATATTTCGCGTGGCGTGTTGGCAGCAGCCTTCCCCTTGTCGCATCTCTACCCCTCTATCAACCAGCGCATGAGGTTTCACCCCTGCGCCCAGTTCAATCCTCCCCCGGAATCATTTCTCATCATCATCAGCTTTGCACAAGGATCCGCCCGTTCGAAACGCTAATCTCGTGGTGAGCTATGCCTATGCCGCTTCTCTTTCTCCATACACGCAGTTTACCTCTACGTCCAGATTCTTCCTCATCTAGCCATCCTCTTCCGTCCTCATCTGCATTGGTATTCACGGCCAGCACAAGAGCCTGCACCAATCAGCTGGTCATTTTGCAACGACCTGCTCTCTCAGCCCTTCCCTCCTCCCTCTCCTTCATCAGCATTATGGATGGAGACGATCAGCCATGGCAGGGCCCCTTATGCAAGTGGTGTTGTGGCAGCCACCTCCGTTGCATTTCCCATCCCCTGCATCACCAGCACCACCACCATCAGCAAGACAGACCTACTGACCTCCTCTGGTGACCAGCCAGCTGCCACATACCATCACAACCAACCTCATACCAGCACAACCCCTCGATTTGATGCACATCCCTGAGCTCGATCAGTTTGGAGACAACATTTAAGACTGGTATGGTACGGTAAAAGTCAAGACAAGACAATCATTTTCTTTGTGGGTATAATCTCTCTCTCTCTCTCTCTCTCTCTCTCTCTCTCTCTCTCTCTCTATCTCTCTCTCTCTCTCTCTCTCTCTCT
>SZWC01003630.1:71268-82071 GCA_023375785.1 Penium margaritaceum
CTATCTCTCTCTCTCTCTCTCTCTCTCTCTCTCTCTCCCTTTCTGAAGGAGTCTATGATAACCCCGGATGTCCACAAAGGACAAACACAACAACCCTTTGAGACATCAAGGGATGTCTTCTTTGCATGACCCATACCGTCTACAACTGAGTTATTGAAGAAGTGTTACCTGTTGCAGCAATGTGGTACACTCTCGTGGCAGTGGTGTGGAGTCCTAGTCTTTGTAATCAGATCGTCAGATTCCTCCATCAAGTGGTTACTCCTCCCACTAAACAAAGGCACCTGGACACTAATGCTCTCTAGAACATCAACACTTCTTATCTCGTCGGACTCAGGGGGACTGTCAGAAATATGACTCCAACAAGGTACTCTCAGTAATACCACCCCTCGGATAAGTGGAGTTCCCGGTGCTGGTTCAATTCCCACTAGACAACAGTTGGATGGCTACCACCATAGCAAAAAGAAGCCGTTAACACCTATGCTTTGTTCTGTTCTGATGTATATACGGAGAACATTTATTCCCTCCTAGTTTAACCCAAGACAGTTATACTCAACATGTTCGCCTTTGTTTCCACGACGTTGCCTCTGTGCCTGCGCTCAGCTTGCTGATTGCTCATCCTTTCCTCGCCATCCAATCTCAACTCTTGTCCTCACACCTCTTTGCTTCATTGCTCTCGCTCCTCCACTTAATCCTTCTCATCAGATCAACTCTGTGCTCCCGCCTCTGACACTCTCATTGGACTCCTGACTACCTCATCACTCTACCTAAGTCCCCACAGCTTGCTCTACTCCCACTACTTCTACCTGCTTTTGTAGCCACTCGATCTGCTCCGTCCAATCTTCTGAAAAAGGGGATAGATGCTCTCTCTCTCTCTCTCTCTCTCTCTCTCTCTCTCTCTCTCTCTCTCTCTCTCTCTCTCTCGCTCTCTCTCTCTCTCTCTCTCGCTCTCTCTCTCTCTCTCTCTCGCTCTCTCTCTCTCTCTCTCTCGCTCTCTCTCTCTCTCTCTCTCGCTCTCTCTCTCTCTCTCTCTCGCTCTCTCTCTCTCTCTCTCTCGCTCTCTCTCTCTCTCTCTCTCGCTCTCTCTCTCTCTCTCTCTCGCTCTCTCTCTCTCTCTCTCTCGCTCTCTCTCTCTCTCTCTCTCTCTCTCTCTCTCTCTCACTCTCTCTCTCTCTCTCTCTCTCTCTCTCTCTCTCTCTCTCTCTGTGAAGGAGTTGCTAGGAATTGTTAGAATTCCTCTCCCACTCTTTGCCCTTGTTTTATGAGTGGCACTCAAATTTCTTGTCATTCCCTTGTATCCTAATGTTCTATTTTCCTAGATTCTAGTCGCTACCAATTTCCGTGAGTCACAGCTTAGGAAGACTACTTTAAAATCCATGCCCTTGTGCCGACCGTAGCAGCCAAGGAAAATAGAAATAAAACCTATAATAACCTCACCAATCGTGAGAGCAAGGAGCATTCGGGAGACAATTCCTCCTCAAAGTTGTGGGGTGATCTTCACAGCGGTCTTCACGTGCTAGTTACACGGGCGGCGAGATGGCAAGTACCGGACCGTCCAAGACCAACAATGGCAAGGTGGTGATGGCCTCACCACAGGCCCTCAGCGGACTCCAAATTTTAGGAGCCATCACCGTGAGTACGGTTGCCAAAACAAAGGCAACCGTATCGGTGAAGGCAAGTAGCACCAACCTCGGTGACACTGAGAAGCATGTAGAAGCTAGAAACGAGCTCAAGGAGCACGTCGATGCGCACATGGCCGACTCCCACGTGGCGGATGATGCGCTCGAGGAAGACCACCCAGGCATGGACCCCAACAAAGAACACGATACCGACGATGGTGAAGGCAAAGAGGATCGTGATCCTCACCATCCTCGTGCAGAAAACTCAAGCCAATCTCTCAAGAAGGGCAAGATGCTTGCCGGATCGCCTATAGCTGCCGACAGCATCAAGGCTACCAAGAGCGGCAAAGGCGCCAAAAGCAGGCACGCAGGAAGTTCCCATGAGAACAAGATGGATGACGTTACCGCGAAGGCAATTTGTGAACATCGCCGGAGGCTTGTCGAACTGGCTGCTGAGGCGGCAGGCCGACTCAAGATCACCACCGACGGTGAAATGCAACAACACCCAGAGGAGTGGGGACGAACCTCCCTTCCTATGATGTGGCTCGTTGGGGTAAACCAACGCCCAAGCGAGCGTCGTCGCGGATGACAGCCTTCTCCGGAAGGTGGGACTCCTCAGACGCGTGTTCGCAAACCGTACCCTCTTGTAGTGGGTAAAGGTACACAAACAGCGTGAGGCCATTGAGGCTATCGTCGACGTTGTGACGACATCAGAGCTAAAGTTCACATCTAACAACCTACTAGCCCACATCGGACAGAGCATCATGGACCTCGACCGTGATCGCCAGCTACAACACCTTGTCGCTCTCGAGGCAAGCCGCTGATGCGACGACCTCGACAAGGCGTTGCAGAGCGTGACCCAAATGCGGATACAATAGCAGTCGTAGCATGCCGCAGGTGCTGATGCAACTGCCAGTGGCAATGACGACTTGCCTACCTCGACGACTTCGGGGCCAGTAATGAACACGTCCTTCCTCTACAGTGTGGAGATCTTCTGGAAGGGCGTGAAGCTGACCGAATGGCTGAATTGCATGGAGCATGTTCTACGTTTCCATAAGGCTCCACTCAGTCAATGGGGAGACTTGCCACGACGCGGCTTGAAGACAAGCTCTTCAACTATGTGGTCAAGGAGTGGGTGTGCAACAACTGTACCTTGAGTGGCAGCCTATACCGTGGGAGGCTTTCTACGTGATCATGCGTAAGAAGTACACCTAGCATAAGGAGGCGTAGTGCACCTTCTACAAGATTAAGGACTTCATGCAGCTGGGTCGAAGCCTACTTGAGCGAGTTCACCGTACTCGTGGAGGAAGCTGCAAGCTTCACCGAGGAAAATAGGATGGAGAGCTTCAAGTACCTAGAGCGTCTATTTCTTGAGTACTTGCATGAGGGTCGTGCTAGCGAGAAGCTGAAGCACAAGACTACCAAAACAGCCATAGGCCAGGCTTGGACGAGCTGGAAGACGTTGTGGGTCTACATGAGTGAAGTGTATTCGGTGAACTCGAAGTACTACCCGGATGTATGGTCGAACGTGCGTGCACAGCAAGATTGCAACATGCACCTAGACGTTGTTGGGGCTGGAGGGGCACATGAACAGCCGGGTGGGGTCAAGGGAAAGCAGCCTGGAAACTTTCCAATCAAGAAGACTGGCGGGCACAAGACCGCAAGCCACAAGCGCAGCCGCGATAATAAGGAACTGTAGGCGACACGTGACCGTCGCAACGCAGTATTCCGCGATGGACTTTGCCACAATTATACGTAGCCTGGTCATTTTAGGGCTCAGTGTCCTGAGGCTGGTGGCGGGGGACAAGAGGCCGTGGCATCAGCTGCAGCAGCAGCACCTCATGGGGATGGTGCAACAGGAGGCCACGGACAAGGCTGTGGATAGGGTTGTGGTCGCGGCAATGGGTCCGGCCGTGGTAATGGACAGGGCCGTGGGATGGGTTTTTCCAACCCCTAAGTGATGTTAGTGGGGACCACTCAGGGGTAAAACTGGATCACGAGTGTGGTTTCATGTTTTCATATGATGATATTAAACAATTTGAGTTTTTGATGAGTTCAAACTTCTCTGTTGTTTTCTCCCCTCTTGTTGAACCTCATTCTACGCTTTTTGACCTTCATTATCCATTAAACCTTGCATCTTTGGATGAGATGCATGAATGAACATGCTTAGTGGTGGTGACACTAACGACTGTGCAATAGTTGTATGATATAGCGATTGAAGCAAACATCCTCAAAGCGATGAGTTCAATCACGTTCGCGGTACCTTTGCTCAACGATTTTATCCCAGTTAGATTTAAGGACTGGAAGGTGCTAGTCAAGTTTACATATTCCCACAAGATATGGACTCAAGTGGATGAATCATGGGAGTTGCGGCGCTCGCCGTACTAATTCCGTGTTTATCACAAACTCGGCTTGCCGTCGTCGAGCCTATTGACTCGGAAGAGCAGAGGTAACTTGATAGTGTACTCCAAAGGACACCTAGGTACTCCCATGCACATACTTTTTATCCACTGGAGGAGATGACTCCTTTGTTAACCTTGGCTTTATCCGACAGGTTGGTCTGAAGTACGAGCCATCGAATGGCGCAGCTGTTGTCGGTGACAACCGTACGGTACCCGTGATCGGTACCTCTAAAGCAAAAATTTGTATTCAAGGATGGACACAGAGTGTCCCGTTGAAGGTACTCAACCTTCTTGACCCGTTTGACATGGTGCTAGGAAATCCTTGGCTCCGTGAAAACAAGGCTCTAATGTGCTTTGAATCAAAGTGTTTGATCCTTCGAAAAGGACATCGTCGTTTTACGCTGTTTCCGAGTACGGAATTGTCACCGACCCGACTCAAATTCCATGCCAGTTGTCTGCGATGCAGGTCAAGAGATGTATTCGACAATGTTGTTGACACTTTTTGGCTCGGATGCAGAAAGTCGAGGATGACGTGAAAGAAGACACGACACAAAAGATCAAATCTCTATTGGTGGAGTTTTCGGATGCATTTCAAGACCCACCGGCTGGGATTCTGCCAGAACGCCACATGGGCCACATGATTCTACTACAACCTGAAGCATTCCTCTATTCAGACTCATGCATTTCCTTAGTCCAGAAAAGAGGAGAGAGGAAAAATGCCAAATCAAATAGTCCCTTGCAAAATGGTGGATTGAGCCAAGTAGCTCGCTATACGGGGCGTAGATCCTTTTTGTAAAAAAAAGGACGGTGGTTTATGCATGTGTGTAGAATACCGGGCACTGAACAAGCCAACGGTGAAAAATCTATTTCCCTTACTGTGGATCGAGGATCTGTTTGACCAAATCTAAGGGGAAAAAGTATTTTTGTCTTTGGATTTGTCTCAAGGGTACCATCAAATCTGTATTACGGAAGATGATGTCCCCAAGACCGCGTTCTGAACTCAAAAGGAACATTATCAGTTCAGAGTTTTATGCTTCGGGCTAACGAACGTCCCAGTAATATTCCAAGGAGAAATGGACCGAACGTTTGCCAAGCAACTCAGCCAGTTTGTCTTGGTTTACCTAGACAACATCCTGCTTTTCTCCAGATCCATGGAAGAGAACATAAATCATCCGCGTAGAGTGCCAAGCAGCTCGCATTCCTTCAAGAACAGAAGTTTTACACAAAAGTGAGCAAGTGCAAGTTTGCACAAGATGAGCTCGAGTACCTTGGAAACATCGTCGGTAAGGACGGTATCCATGTCGACCCACGAAAGGTCCAAGCCGTGGTGGATTGGCCACGCCCAAAAAATGTTGGGCAGATTCAGTCTTTTGTCGATCTTGCAAACAAATTTTGACTGTTTATGCAAGGGTATTCAACCCTGGTAGCATTGCTAACCAGACTCACGTGAAAATACGTGCGTTGGGAATGACCATCTGATTGTAAGAACGCCTTTCTCAAATTCAAAGAGCTTCTATCCACATCGCCCATCCTAGCTCTTCCGGATCCATCGTAACCATGGGAGGTTAGATGTGATATGTCGGTAGTAGGACTCGGAGTCGTCCTCATGCAGAACGGTCACCCAATGGCGTATGAGAGCCGGAAGCTCATCCCCGTAGAAATGCAGAACACGACCGGGAATCAAGAGCTACTTGCGGTATTATATGCTTTCAAGATGTGGCGTTGCTACCTCGAGGGTGCTAAAGGGGGTGTGATGGTCATGACCGACCATAACCTATTGGTATTTTTCCAAACATAACTGAACCTGTCAAGACAACAAGCGCATTGGAGCGAATACCTGAGCCAATTCTCGTTCACATGGGAATATCGGTCAGGACGCATCAATGTGGCCGATCCACTAAGCCGACTGCCTGTGAATATTAAAGCAACCACCGAGGTCAGTGGGTGTTTTATGGCCATTGCGACAGCAACCGTGCAAGCACCAGAGCCTCCTGCACCTCTGCAACAACCACCATGAGAGATTATTCACTACAATGGTTTTTTCAATAGAATCCGGATGGGATATTGTCTGTATTCTTGGTTTTAAGACTCTTGAAATTCAGAAAAGTACGGACTGGTGGAAGCCGTAAGAATCTCTTGGTATGGAGAACAAGTTGTGCCAGACTCGGGAGACCTTCGAGCAAAGATTATCTCCCAATTCCATGACCCGTCGGTCGCAGGTCATGTGGGACCTTGGAAGAACAGACAGACACTCTTGGATTGCAAGTATTTCATGATATGCGACCCATGTCTTTGGAATAAGTCTAGAAACAAAAATCCCAGTGCACTCCTCCAACGACTTCCTATTCCTAGGACTCCATGGGAGTGCGTCAGCATGGACTTCATTACTGGTCTTCCGGACACGACTCGTGGTCACGATGCAATACTAGTGGTTGTGGATTTTCTGAAGAAGATGAAATACTTCATTCCTACAACCACTGATGTGAACATAGAAGAGACCGCTCGTCTCTTCTTTGAGGGTGTCGTAAAGCACCGTGGCTTTTCGTTGCGCATTATCTTCGATAATGCGCAACGACAAACGATGCACGAGTACTTCGGCACTGAGTCGTAAATGTCGACAGTATTTCACCCTCAAACATAGCGCATGAACCGTACTCTGGAACAAATGCTCTGCATGTACGTGGACGCGGCCATGAATGACTTGGATGAATGTCTAACACCAGTAGAGTTTGCGGTGAATAACTTGGTGAATGATTCTATACAGTTCACACTGTTCATGTTGAAAAGTGGTCAGCATCTAGTGGTGCCCTCTTTATTGGTAAATAATGAGAGTAAAGGAGGACAGGTTCCCTCTGCTCAAGCCATTGCCGAGCACATAGACTCCTTCTTACGGGAGGCGAATGGTCACCTTCAAGCTGCTTGGCAACGACAAGGCATGTACCGACAAAAGTTGCCGTGGGGTCTCGTTTGACATCGGTGACAAAGTGCTTCATAGCACTAAGAATCTTTGGCTGAAGTCGTCAGGGGTGCAAAAACTTCCACCGAAGTGGATTGGGTCGTTTCCCATCGTTGCACACATCAGGCCAATGGCATACCGATTGTTTCTTCCACCGAGTATGAAAACATATGATGTGTTTCATGTGAGATTGTTGGCTCCATACATGGTAGAGGGAATCGTTCAGCCACTACCGGTAGTCCTTGCTGTCGACGACCAATACGAGGTTCTTTGTCTACTCCAGCACCGATGGCGTACACTCCGGTCATGGGTTGTTAGGAAATATCTTGATCATTGGACCGGGTGTGGTCCTGAACATAACTCATAGGAGTCCGAATCTTGGTTGCACACAGGGGTGGTCAACGAGTATTAGAGCAAGCACCACCTAAACACAGAAAAAGTGAACAACACTCCTACACGACGGTATTCATGGATTGCGACCATAGGAGGTTGGGGACGTCCAACATGGTTGTCACGCGGACTCTCCAACGTAAAGGGGGGAGGCCGCTAGCCATGGTAACCGACAAGCTGCAGCTTAATTCAAAGTTACATGCACGTGTTCATGTTTAGCTAGTGATTGAAATTATTAATTTTCTTTCACAATATTGATGAATCACCATCATGATTATTGTTCATTAACCGAGACGGTCCATATTAAGTGTGGAGGAATGTAGCGGGAGGGCCGGTTCGGCCCTCCCTCCACACTGAAGCGAGGGGTGGTTGCGCACCACCCCTCGCGTCAGTGAGTGTTGGACGATGGCCAGCACTTCGCTGGCCACGGCCAGCTCGCTGCTGGCCAGCTGGACGACTAGCGGCCGGCCAAGTGACCGGCCGGCCACTAGCCGGCCAGCCGCAAGACGCCGCTCACAGCCTAAGCCCGATCGGCGACTGAGGGGCTGCAAGGGCCTCAAGGTAAAGGCCTCATGGCCTCGTGCCCTCGACCTCCCCTTGCCCTCCTTGCAAGCGAACGAGCAAAGACGAGGCATAGGGGGAGCAAGGGTGAGAGGGAGAAGCAAGAGACAACCGTGGCACAAAATCTCCAACGTGCCTCACATGCGATGATTTCGCGCGACAATTACAAAACATAAACTCAAAGTCCGTTTGTGACAAACTTCTAGTTTTTAAGATGGAAAACTCATGAGAAATCACGAGTTTGAAGTAAAAATCCCCTGGTTTGGGTCCCAAAACCAGGGATAAGGTCAAAAACAAAAATGTGCCTTCGGAGACTCAAAATATTCGAGTCTCCCTGCTCTGGGTCATTGATGACAATTACCCCAAGAGTGATGTAGAGGAGAAAACCCCCGAGCGAGCTCTGGATGTCATTCTACAAACTTCAATGACGACCTTAGAGCAGGAGCTGAAGTTCCAACCCGTTACATAATTGCAAAATTTCAAACATACTTGAATTTCCTGAACGTTGGTTGGCGTCAACCAGCCAGTGTCTGCCTCCACTTCCTCTGGGTCCATGGTGATCTGTCCGTTGTCAATGATGTGGACCAAAAACTGGATCGAACAGCGACCAAAGATGTATTTTGACAGTTTTTCGTAATTTCTCTCTTTTCAAAATCTTCAGAAATTTTAGAAGATGTCCATTGTGCTCCCGGGGATGTCGATGTACACCAGAATGTCATTATGAAACACAACAACAAAGCTGTCAGGATATGGAAAAAAGATGTTCATTGCCTCCATGAATGTATCGAGGGTGTTTGTGAGTCCAAAAAGCATGACCACAAACTCCAAATGCACGTATCTAGTGTGGGAAACAGCCTTCTTGATGTCCTTATCAAATACATTAATCTGACGATAGCCACTGCGTAGTTCAATTTCGGTGAAAATTCATGCCTCACAGAGTTGGCCAAAGTTTTCCTTTGCTCATGGAAGAGGATAGTGGTTCTTGATAGTGGTGTTGTTCAATGCTCAATAGGCCTCTACATCTGTATCTTACCGTTTCGCTTTCTTACCAAAGAAAAGGTGTCGCATAGGATGGCGTGGAGGGTCTGATATATCTCTGACGCAGCATCTCATTTCGCTACTTATAGAGTTTGGTGAGCTCATGATCGCTTATCCGATAGATCCCATTCATCGTCGGTCTGCTGCCCGGCTTCAGGTCTATCTGGTGATCAATGTCTCATTGCAAAGGTAGCTCTCGGTATAGTTCATTCTGAAAGATTTCTTAGAGCTCCTTGACGAGCAGTATAAACTCCTCCATAACGACTGCAAACTTGTCAGCTTTTGAGGCTGATTTTATCCGCTTCCCTGGGCTCCACTTAGACTAGCCAAGCTTCAGCTCGACATTGTAGGTATGTCGTAACTTTGTTTTCTGCTTCCACTTCTGCTTCTTCTCGTTACCGTCATTGCGTTGTGGGTCGCTTGACTAGAGTCACGTATTGTTTTCTGCAGTTCATATTGACATAGAACGATCCATTGCTCCACTCTACCTGCGGATTTTGTTGGTACATGAAATCTCATCAGAGAATGATTGTGTGGTCGCTCAATGGACAAGTTCTCCAGGCCATTACTTCGTGCACATCTCAAGTACAGGCCTTCATTGATACAAACCTTTCAGCCAGTGCCTTCCATCGCGCCAGATGTCATCCTGTCAGGCAATGGCGGGGGCGGATGGTTTGCTGAGCCCGAGGGATCTGTCGCTGAGCTTGCCTCTGGGGACTCTGGCAATGTGTCATTTGTCACAAAAGTCGTCGCTATTGTCTGGTTCACCTAAAGAGCGTCGTTTCTTGCGTGCTGCTAATCCTCCATCACCGTAGTCTTTGCAAGTTAGTACTACTTGTCACCCATGTGCGGTCACTCCGTTCACCGTTGTCCTCACGAGGTCAGCAAATTCCAAATGGTCGAGGTACGCTAACGAATCGTAAGAGATTTTCATCTCGTAGTTAATGTGTTGACTGTTCCTCTAGCACTGTTGCACTATAGTACCAAGTGTTACGATGAGCAAACTGTAGGTGGTGCACAGGCATGAGGTGCGGAGTTGTAGACCATTCAAGGAATTGAGACAAATGGGTCATTTGTATCAAGTAGTAAGTTTACTTTGATGACAAGTATCGGATGAGTCGAGTGTATATATAAAATGATGAGAATGTCAATGAGGCATATGTTGGATCGTTGGAATTTGTATCAAACGACACATGCAAGACTGAGCTGGAGTGATCAATTCAAGAGAACTCCATCGAGAAGTTGGGACATGTTGCGAAAAATCAAGGCACGGTTTTACGAAAGTCTAGTGCCGTAGAGAAGTTGGAAAAACAGTTTTGAGACATAAATACAGAGCGCAATACTTCTGTCGACTATTCTACAAAGTGGAGAAAGTTGTCTGAGTCTTCAGGAACTGAACATCGGAGATCGGAGTAGGTGTCCAAAATTCCCTTGGCTAAAACTCTTGACGTTGACGTCCAGTGCGCCACAAATGTAAGGGCAGAAATTCCTACTCACACAAACTGGGGACTCATGCATATTTAGTACGTAACAGTGAACAGGTAGATGTTGAGAGAAAATGAAAAACAAACAATTCATCAATATTGCACATAAGGCTTGCACAGGGTTTCCTAGTGTACACAAGAACACGAGGGAAAATTTTAGGAAACAATGAACATAAGGAGTCAGTATTCTAGACATAACATGAAGAGAGAACGAGAGAGAGAGAGAGAGAGAGAGAGAGAGAGAGAGAGAGAGAGAGAGAGAGAGAGAGAGAGAGAGAGAGAGAGAGAGAGAGAGAGAGAGAGAGAGAGAGAGAGAGAGAGGGAGAGAGAGAGAGAGAGAGAGAGAGAGAGAGAGA
>SZWC01003630.1:85978-112085 GCA_023375785.1 Penium margaritaceum
GAGAGAGAGAGAGAGAGAGAGAGAGAGAGAGAGATTTGGAATAAGAGTGAGAGTGGGGATAGTAAGAGAGAGAGATCAAGAGAGAGAGGGGGAGAGAGAGAGAGAGAGAGAGAGGAGGAGGAGGAGGAGGAGGAGAGGGAGAGAGGTAGAGAGAGAGAGTCCCTCTTCCAACTTCTTGTCTTCCTCTTGTCTTCTTGTCTTTCTTGGCCTCCTCTTTAGATTGTTTGATGCCTCTTGCGTTCGTTGGTGGCATCTCCCTTGAGCCGGCAGCGTTGGAGGAGCCGTAAAAATTCTTCGAGGCGTCACCCTCCTTTTTTGGGTGCTCTTAGGCCGTGAGAGTCCCCTGTCTTGGGAAATGGTGCTGTACCAATTTCTGGATGAAGGATGAAGGAAGGAGTCTTGAAAGGAGGGGAGAAGTTGGTGGTTTGGGGGTGGACATCCCAAGAAAAATCTCCTAGTCCTCTGGGATGAAGAAGAGGCTGAAAGAAAGAAGTCCCAAAAAATAGAGCTTGTCTCCTGCTTCCTAACGCACTTTATGGTACTTCAAACAGTGAGGTGTAGATACCGTATTCCCTTATGGCATTTCTGCTGATGCTTGCAGCTGCCGGAGATGTCTTATATACGACGTAACTGCCGTTCCCATCGCACCCTTAGTCGCGTGGGTCGTCTGGCTCTGAGAACTACTGTAATGGGCCGGAACTTCAGCTCCTGCTCTAAGGTCGTCGTTGGATTTCGCAGAATGACGCCTAGAGCTCGCTCGAGTGGTTTTCTCCTTCGTCTCACTCCAGGGGCAATCATCATCAACAACCTAGAGAAGGGAGACACCAATATGTTGAGTCTCTGAAGGTCCATTTCCAATTTGACCTTACTCCTGGTTTTGGGACCCAAACCAGGGGATTTTTACTTCAAACTCATGAGTTCACATGAGTTTTCTCTCTTAAAAACTCGAAGTTCGTCATAAACGGACTTTGAGTTTATGTTTTTTTCGTTCTGCCACAAAATCATTGTGTGTGAGGCACGCTGGCGATTTTGCGCCAGGGTTATCTCTTGCTTCTCCCTCTCATCCTCACTCCCCCTATCCCTTGTCCTCGCTTGCTTTCTTGCAAGGAGGGCGAGGGAGGGGCGAGGGCACAAGGCCACGAGGCCTCGCCCTCGAGGCCCTCGCGGCCCCTCAGCCGCCGATTGGGCTGAGGCCACGATCGGCGGCTGGCGGCTGGCGGCTGGCCGGCTGGTGGCCGGCCGGTCACTTAGCCGGCCGCCGGCCATCCAGCCGGCCGGTAGCGAGCTGACCAGCGGCCAGTGAATTGCTGGCCGCCGGCCAGCCCTCGTTGACACGAGGGATGGTACGCAACCACCCCTCGCTTCAGCAAGGAGGGAGTGCAGAACCGGCCCTCCTGCTACAAATTACTACCATCAATTTGTACAGGACTACGCCTGGGTGTCAGCACCTCTCTGTGATCTCACTTGTAAAACCACCGAGTGGAGTTAGTGAGACTGTGAAAAAGAATTTTTTACCTCTTTGAGAAATTCTCACCTTGGTGCCAGTCTTATGATTGGCGGATCCAACGGTGGACTATCTCATGGCCATTGATGTGTTTGATCAAGCAATCAGAACCGTTCTCCTCCAAGACAATGACTGTGGAGAACGACCGGTTGCCTATATGGTGGGAAAGCTACACGGAATGGAACTGAACTATGCAGTGCATAAGAAAGAAATGCTTGTATTTGTACACAAGTTAAAACAGGAAAACTCCATACATGGAGTTCCTAGAGTCCAACTTGGACCACGATAGTAAGTACCAACCTGGAAAAACAAATTCAACGGATGCTCTAAGTACGTGACCAGACATAATGGCCAGGATCAACAAGGTACTCGTTGAACGAGACCCGTACCTCATGGAGATATTTGCGAAGGGTTATGAGGGGATTGGTGGGTATGGAAAAACCAAGCTCTGGTTCATCGACCCTTATTAGCAACAAACATCACTTACCAGGTCGTCGTACCACGAAGCAAGGACTTGACATGAATAGCATTGGAGAAGTGCCACGCTACTCGTTCATGTGAAAATTTTGGCGAGGACAAGATGCTCAGGAAGCTGGCAAAGTATCATTGGCAAAAAAAAATACAAACCAACGTGACAGCCCTCTGCAAATCATGCGAAAGCTGTCAACGGCAAAAATCTCGTCGCACGAGGCCACCAGGATTACTCCAACCTTTCCATGTTCCGACTGAGCCATGGGTCAACATTAGCATGGACTCCGTAACGGGTTTGTCCACCACGCTCAAGGGCCATGATGCCATCCTCATTGTAGTGGACAGAATTGAATAAACGTCACACTTCTTCCAGACGACGACAACCGACTCATCAAAGGGTATGACACACCTCCTTTTAAAATTATATTGGATGGCTACACAGCATACCACGTACCAACATCAGCAACAGAGAAGACCAATCCTGTAGCCATATCTGATGCAAGTTCATGACGCATTACGGCAGTCAGATCCAGCTACCAACGGCGTTCCATGCTCAAAACGACAGACAGAACCAGCAGATCAATCAGACGCTCGATCATCAGCTCCACACATTATGAAAACTCTATGGCACTGATTGTGCAACAAAACTACAGACCGCTGAACTCACAAACGACTCTGTAACTTCTAGCGCAACGGGTAAAATAGAATTTGAAGTGGTTGACAACAAACTTCCCTCCAGGTCAGCAGGAATTCAGAGCCAAAGTGGCTTTCTTGCAGTCGACATCCACCACCGGGATTTCTCCTGCATTTGGAAGGAACATTTGGAAGCAACAAACCCTCAGGAAGACAGAAGTAGCCATGAAGCGTGAACCTGACTGCATTGCAGCGATGACGTGGTCAGCATTGGAAAACTCCAAGAACAGGAATTTGAGAAACTCAAACCGTGCTGGACCGGACCGTTTGAGATCAAGAGAATACAAACTCTTGTTATCGCTTGCCTTCATTTGCATGGTGGCATAGCAATCCACCCTGTCTTCCATATCAGCATGCCCAAACACTAATGGGACCCTAGGGAGAACTTTCTTAGGAGACAAGTCGCATGTCCGCCTCCCAGAAAAGTGGATGGGGATACGGAGTACATTATCGAAGACATCTGTGAAAATCAATACCCTTTAAATACAGCTGAGTATTTGGCCAAGTGGCACAGCTACGACGCTGTGAAAATCATTTGGAAACCCTGTGACAACCTCTAATACGTCAATCATCTAATGGACGGCTACTAGCCTCATCACTGACCTACGTCTACTTACATTCTGGGACATCGTGGCTAAAAGGGGAGAAGTGCTATGTCGGAGACGTACACGAGTCCCTAAACTCCGCGAGTGGGTATTTATGTCCTTGAATTTGTGGCCCACTGCACGTCAACCTCTGGAACATTATGTAGTTTGGTAGACAGCATCTTGGCCACTTGCCTTGAACTCCGGTGTTTCTGTTACACTGAGCGGAAGGTAGGTGGTTCACAAGGATGAGGTGCAGGACAAAACACGATTCAAGGATTTGGGACAAACAGATGATTTTTACTAAGCACTAAGTATACTTTGATGAAAAGTGTCAAGTAAGTTGAGCACATTTGTAATGCCAAGAATGAAAATGCAGCATATGTTGGGTACTTAGCCCTCGGTTTGAGAAACACATGCGAGGTCGCGACGTGAGTTACAGATTTGAGAAAGTTAGAGTGTGTGCTCTCTGGAGATCAATTCTTTACGAGTGGAGATCACAATCGCAGCAAAAAGATAGCCTTGGAGATTGTTTGGAAGCGAGAACTGAAAATCATAAGAAATGATAGGTCAAGTACAATGAGCAGAGTACATGGTATTTATTCTGTCTGTCCGGCTGGTCTCGGCCCTTGCCTCCTGCTCTCCTAGCTTGCTACAATAAGATACTTGCATCTGAACCTGTTGCTCTCCTTGCACCTGGACCCTGTTCTTCATTTTCACCTAATGCCTAGTGCAAGAAGTGCTCAGTCGTCGATCGTCCAGATCGACAGTCTGTCTTGTCCCTTGGCAAACTGCCGCATTAGCTCAACACCTCCCGGTGGTGGGTGCAGTCGCCTTGTTACGTACACCACCGAATGTGATACGACCATGTTGAAATTCGCGGTTACCGTATTTGCTGCCACCGTTGACCATATCCTCTGTCGGGGGCTCGCAACCGAGACAATCCCTTGGCGGATAGCCTGCCGCCCTCGCTATCCATTGAGAGGTGAAAGTTACCCTTGCGTGGCGTGTACGAAATGCCACGCAAAGATGTGAGCAAAATATGTCCTTCACATGTGGAGAAAATTTGCTCGTTCGCTCACTCCTCCTCCTCCGCCTCACATCCTTACAATCGAGCAAAGTCAATCTCGCCCGCGAGCCCGATTTCCAAAAACCAGGAAAACATCCTGAATACCCCCGAAACTTGGACGAGCTCCAGGTATGCCATAAAGTTAATGGCACTTTGTTACAGAGAAGCTCCATCAAGAAGTTAGAGGGCTTTGATAATTTTGAGATGCAATTATGTAAAGATCCAACACCATCGAGAAGTCAACCAAACAATATAAAAAAACTGTTGTATTTTGTGACACTTCTGTCGTCCCTTCTGGAAGGTGGTCAAAATTTTCAAACACTATTGGAACGAAACACCGGAGGTGGGGGCAGTTGGCCAAAGTGCCCTCGGCCAAACCGCATAAAAATCCTGAAGGTGTCGTGCGGTAGGCCAAAAATGTAATGATACAAATGACCACTCGTGGAGTTTAGGGACTCGTGTACATTAGGGACGTAACACTTCTCCATTTTTAGCAGTGACGTCCCGGGACGTTAGCAGACGTAGGCCTGTGATGAAGGTAATAGGCGTCAACTAGGTGATCAATGTCTCGGAGGTTGTCGTAGGGCTCCCAGCTGTTATGCGCCGCGTCTGAGCCGTGCCACTTGACCGGATACTCAGTTGGTTTTCCACGGCGTAGATGTCTGAGGATGTCTTCAATCGCGTACGTTGTATCCCCGTCCACTTTCATAGGAGGTGGATGTGCGGCATTTCTTCCAAGGATTTTTGTACTTGGATCCTGGTATTGCTTGAGCTTGCTACTCTGGAAGACATGATGAATTACAATGTTGTCAAGCAGGTGAAGTTGAGTAACAAAAAAGGTGTGCACCTGCTCGATCTCAAACAGTCCCAAGCATTGGGGTTCGAGTTTTGTGAAGTCCAATCCCCGGAGTTTGATGTTTGCTGAGCTGAGGAGGACGTAATCACCAGTGTTTAACACATCATCGCTGCAATGTTGGTTGGATCCTCGTTTCATCGCCATTTGAGTTGTTGCAAGGGTCTGCTGTATTTCCTTCCAATCCGGTTCGCGAAGTCCATGCGGTGGATGTCGACCACGAGGATGTTGCTCTCACTTAGTAATCCAGCCGGTGTGGCAGGAATTTTCCCCTATAAAACTTCAAAATAAATTTTACCAGTTGTGGTGGAAGTGGTGGAGTTGTATGCGAGTTCAACGGCCGGTAGCTTGGCTGCCTAATCGGTGCCATGCAGCTCGCATAATGTGCGGAGAAGCTGTTCTAGTGTCTGATTGGTCCACTCTGTTTATCTGTTAGGGGTGCACACCGTGCCAGAACCGCGGTTCTCGAGGAGGAACCGGAACCGCCAGACGGTTCAGCGGACCGGAACCGGAACCGCGGTTCTCGTCTGAGGAACCGCGGTTCTGGCTCCTGAGAAACCGCGGTTCCCCCGGAAAAGAACCACAAGTCCGGTACATTGCATTGTGTAATTTCCACCAGTTATGGAAATTCCCTCCCACCATGTTTGGTGCCAATTTTTTGCAGTTTTTTACTTTTGACATTTCATTGTGGTGTGACACAGTCAGATATCTAATTCATGACATACACACATCTCATTATTTCAGTCATTCTCACATAGGGTGACATACTCATCACACACACACACACACACACACACACACACACACACACACACACAACCCATTGCTAGTGACATTAATTCTCAGCTGTCTATACACTTCTGTCTGCACACATTCACGGCATGTCATATTATGATCTGGCTATTTTCCTATGGCAATGGCTTACACTTTCACAACTTTCATTGGTTACATATTCATCTAACACACACACATGTCATAGGTGACATACAGATATAAATTTCACAACTGGTTAAGTTCTGAGCTCTAACTGTACACACATGCTTCTACTTCATTTACAGTTAAGTTGTGAACTCAATGAAACACTCAACAGTGAACAATGTGACTGAACATTGGACATGGAAAGGTTAGAGGAATGGACTGATTTAACATAAAAAGCAACAGGAACAGAGATTAACCATGTGAACACACAAGTGTCATAGGGACAGGGTCATGGTGACCCTGCCTCCCCCCCCCCTTACCCCACTGTTCCTGCTGCAATGCAAACAAGTCCTTGACGTCGCTAGTATGGGTTGTTGAACCAGAACTTGATCTTGTCGTATCCCCTGAACTCCTTGTAACCCTTTACAAACAGCCTCGCAGTGCATGATTCTTGTTCAAAAAGGAACATGTTGATCTCGGCCATCAATTGTGGTTGCTAACTCAGTGCATCTATTGGATAAGTTTGTCCAGTTCGGTACTCGATGTCGCAGTCAAAATTGGACTCGAGGAACTCCATCCATCGATTTTGTTGACGGTTCGGATTTAGTTGAGTTTTGAGATATTTTAGTGCGTGATGGTCGGTGCGGAAAATCCATTGTTGGTATTCCATGTAGCACCACCATGTTTTGAATGCATTCACGACTGTGAACATTCTTTTTGGTGCACTGCGTAGTTGAGCTCTGGTCCGTGCAATGTTCTTGACGTACACATGACTGGTTCTCCACCACCGTTATCTTGGAAGAGAATGGGTCCAATGGCTCAATCAGACACATCTTTGGCCATGATGTAGTCCACCATTGGACCTGTCAATCATAAGGCTGGCGCCAAGGTCAGAGCATTCCTCAATGAGTGGAACACTTATTGTTCGTTTTCCTCCCTATTCCACTTGATGGTTTTTTTAGTAAGATCGGAGAGAGGCACTAAAACCTAGATGTAGTCCTGTATGAATTGACGCTAGTAGTCGTAGAAGCCCAAAAACACTTGGACGTCCGGAACATTTATAAGCGTCGGCCAATCACCGACCGTCTCAACCTTCTTTGGGTCCATGATGATCCGTCAGCCGCCAGTCATTTGGCCCAAAAACTCAGTCAAAAAGCATCCAAAGTTGCACTTAGAGTTTTCTTGAACATTTCAATCTTTACAACTTCAAGGACTTTTCGGAGATGTCCATGGTGCTCCTCCGGGGTACGGTACCCCAGGATGTCATCCAGATGCACAGTAGCAAAGTTGTCAAGATTTGGGCGGAATATTTTCATGGCCACCATAATTATTGTGGGGGGATTTGTGATTCTAAATAGAATGAATGTGATCTTGAATGGAACACTGTCTTCTCGACATCCTTCTTAGATATGCGGATTTGATGATAGCCACTACATAGGTCAATTGTGTTGAAAGTTCAGGCCCCACAGAGTTGGGCAAAAAGTACGTCTTCTTGTAGCAAGGGGTAGCAGTTCTTGATGATGATGTTGTTCAATGCTCGGTAGTCCAAGTACATCCACATCTCTCCAACTTCATTTTTTACAAAAAATACTAGTGTTACGTATGGTGATGTGGAAGGTCTGATGAACCCCCTTATCAAGCATCTCGTCCAGTTGCTTCTTGATTTTGGTCAGCTCGTGATCGCTCATCCGATAGGTTCCCTTCACCATTGGTGTGCTACCCGGATTCAGGTCCATCTAATGGGCGATGTTCAGCTGCTCAGGAAGCTCTTGGCTTATTTCATCAGGCAAAACACCTTCAAACTCCTTGATGAGTATTGTAAACTCCTCCGATACTACTGTGAACTTCTCAAGTGTCAAGGATGACTTTGATTTCTTTAGCTTCCAGTGCTTTCACGTGACCGAGCCATGCTTGAGGTTCGAGTTTCATGTACCTTTTGATCACGTCCAGAGATATCGGTAGGCGTTTTGCAACTGCTGTAAATTCCTCTACTGCTTCCACCTCTATTGCTTCTCGTAATTACCGTTGCATAGAGGATCACTCAACAAGAGATAGATGATGTTTTCTGCCAGCGATGCTGACGTAGACAGATCCACTGCTCCAATCCACCTGAGGATTGTGCAGCTACAGAAAATGTCACCCAAGAATGTCGCTCATTGGGCAATTTCTCCGTACCTTTACACTGTCAAGACCGCCGATTTGCAATCAGAGTAGTTCTTGCAGTCCATGGATCTACAATCATCTGGTGATGTTTTTCCTTGAAACGCTCCGGATTTGGTCCGGAAATTCAGCTTCTGACATATATGGTCAATCACCCCCAATTCATACACTCTTCAAACTGTGTACATGTTAAGGACGCACACAAAGGAAGGTTCACGGAAGCTTCCTTGACATGATGACATAATTTCCTCGTAGTATCTCTTCAGACATGAACCTCGATGTGATATGTGTACGAACCGGGAGGAAACTTCTTTGAAGTTGTGCCAGCCACTACATTTTAAAATGGAAATAAGAAGAGCCTGACAGATAATTGACTGTTCATGAAATAAATCCATACATTAGTACATTACACATAATTGGCTAGTTTTGTAAATGTTTTTCGGTCGTAGACTTGTACTCAAAGAGTCTAACTCCAAAACCCGATATGTCACAGAAAACGGACACATACAACGTGGAACTTTGAGGAGGCTGCCGCTCGAGCGACAGCTTGACTGTCGCTCGCGTGCCAATTCATGTGAATTTCATCTCGACTGCCGCTCGAAAGGCCAGTCAAGCAAGGTCCATGGATTCCGTTCTATTGACTTTGCGTAATCGACTTCATACAATCGAAATGCAGACATTTTCCGTTCGAAACAGCGATCTGGGAATCCAAACGGCTCGACGGATGAGAACTCAAGGATCGGGATTGCCGCGAGCGCATTTTGTCGTGATTATTTTGTCACGCCGGTGCCCCCACCAAATCACAACAACATAGATTCCTAGGCAGCCGTCGATTCCACTCGATCGATGGCCTCTGCCCCATTCGCTTCGATCGTAGGAATTTCGCACTTACGACCGTCGAGGGAACCCCCCCACAAAAATGAGAAACGTTCGTGCCCTCTTAATCCAAACGTGTTTATAAGGGGAGTGATACACAAAAAAATGAAGTGTAACAATAGACATTTTGTAGAAACAATAACGGTCTCCGCATCAGTGCGAATTTGTGTACAGTTGAAACCCGTAACAGATACAAAATCCTCAATTTTTCTCAATCGGGGGATGGGGGGGTGGAGGACGATCGGACCTCGTTCGAGGACATCGCAAACGGTACAATTGTGTACGTTTTACAATGTCCACCCGATACACGCTTATGTACATTCCCCCCATACACTTTCGATATCCGGGGGGGATAGGCTTCCGACGAATTGTGATGGATCCCCCCCTAAGTGTAGAATGTATAGGGCCACTGTATTGGGCGTTGTATATGGGGGTTGTGATAAAGAATACACAAATGTATTGTTAGAATAGACGTTTCCAAGAAGTCACAAGTGTTGTCAACACCAGAGTGAATTTATGTATAATCCAAAATGCCCGCCAAATACGCTACCCCATGCACGACGCTCATACATTTTCGATTGGGTTGGGGGGTGTGTGATCCCACCTCGTTCGGGGACATCACAGAATGTACAAATATGTACGTTTTACGATGTCCACCAGAAACACACCCACGTACTCTTTCCTAATACACTTTCGGCATCGGGGGGAGGGGGGGATGCGGTGGTTTGCGAGGTATCCCCCCCATAAGTGTAGAATGTATATGGGCACTGTATTGGGCCGTGTACATGGAGGGAGTGGTAAGTCATACACAACTGTTTTGGAAATATGGACACATCGGAGAAGCCACAACTGACGTCGATTCTAATGTGTACTCGTGTATGTTGGAAAGGTTGCCATCAAAACCTGGCATATTCCACTTGGAGTTGGGCATCTGATGAATAAAATGGGTATTTCAGTAACTCCAGGAGATGGTGATCAGATGTTGCTTTAAAATAGTGGCAGGCCAGGAGTTCGACCTCACTCACCTACCAATCAAAAGTTGTAGGAATAGCGTACGTCCGGGCAGCTTAACTGACCATTGATCATCGACTGGCTACCAGTGATCGATGGCCAGATCGACGGCTATGATGACTCCACACAATCTCTTGTCCTACTCTACAGCATGCGTGGACGTCCACAGAACACACCGCTCGCTGTCCGTGGCACTAGAGACCTCGCAGGTGACAACATCTCCAGTGCCATTGCGACGGAAGCCTTGCCACCCATATAGCCCACTAGCCTAGAGTAGTCAGTTAACTGTTTCCTCAGTTCACTTGCATGTGTGAATCATGTGATGTACTCAGCAACGGGAATGAAAGTTCTTTATTGGTGATGCTCAGTCTCGTGACGCTGGTGCATGGTTCTATGTGCAAGAAATTATAGAACGTCCACTAATGGCTTGATCCTCAATTTCAACAATTGGGATCAGAGCAGGGGCCATAGTGACGACTTGAATTTTCCTCTCAGTCGTTTGGGAGGAGGAAGAGGTTCAGGAGGTGGTGCCCACCACCTCTGCTGGCGGCAGTGGGTTATTGTGCTTCAAGAAGTGAGCCAGCCACTTCGGAAGTGAGGCCTGGTTTATGTGGCTGGGACGGGCTGCCACTTTGGCTTCTGGGTTGCCATCAAAGGCTGACGGCTGCAAGGAATCATCCTGAATCAACAATTATACTTTCGGACCAACCACAAAAGAAAAGGGACGTGAATACCTTCTCCAGCAGATGATGTGAGACTTCACCGGCAGAAGCATAATTTCTTTCGTGTGGAGCATCATGGACCAGAGGTGTACCAACGTGATGAGCTCCGTTCATGTTCCTGTTTTTAATGGCGAGTCTTACCACCAGTGGGCTTTTACAATGAAACTGCATCTCATGTCCCACGATCTGTGGAGTGTGGTGGAAGGCAAGCCGCAAGATCTACACACTTCAATGACAAAGGAGCACAAGAGGAGACAAGACATTGCCTTCTCAATACTCGGCCAGCATGTCTCTTTGAAGTACCAGATCCTCCTCCACGAAAACAATCCAAACAATGATCCCCACGTTGCCTGGCAAGCATTGAGGTCCTTCGTCATCAAAACGGATCCAGTGGTGATTGAGGAGCTTTGGCACGAGATGAACTTCAGAAGGGTGAAGAAGAATCAGCGAATCTCTGATCACATCTTGTGTCTGAAATCCATGGCTTATCAGCTCCAAGATCTTGGTGAGTACGTTGCACCCATGGACTTCGCTCTCATTCTTCTACAGTCACTCCCAGATCACCTCCACGGTGTTATGCGAGACAACTACATCATTCGCTTCTCAGAACAACAATCAGACTCCCAGTCAGATGACAGGGATCTTGATACACTTATTGATGATGTCATATGCGCTGAAAAGCATGATCTTGGACTTACTGGACCCCTGGACGCTGCACTAGAAATGACAGGTTTTCCAGAAGGCTCAAACAGAGCACAACAGCCGTCACAGTTACCAGTTACATACGGTGGAAAACGGTCTGTCATGTTCCAAGGATCCTGCTGGAAGTGCAAGAGTTATGGCCATGCCCGGTACTTCTGCCCTCTTCTAAAAGACAAGAGGAAGAAACGATCAAATCAACATGGGCAGAAGCATGAGCCACCGACAATCAGCTGCAGCAGAGAGGACAAACGACAGAAGTCCTCAGCTGTACAAGGACTCACTGTATCCACGGTACCAGCTGTGACAACAGCTGTCAGATCTTCAGCGGTATCCACAGCTCTGGGATCCCAAGCTCCAGTGAACATAGACAAATCACCACCCCCATCACCACCAGGGCTTCGGAGAAGAAAACTGCATCAGAACTGTGATGAAAGCTGTCCTTGGGCATGTTGGGGACTTCACTCACCAAGACGTCATATTCCCTCTGGTGATGTTTCTATTAATGAAGTGGCCTTCTTTTGTGATGAAGCCTTAACCTCAGCGGCCTCAAACTCACTGTCAGCATGTTCAGCAGAAGTCTCAACTTCAGTGGCGCCATCTCAATTAGCTCCAACGTCAACTTCTGCATCAGCAGCACCTGTCTGCCTTTTCACCTCAATCCAGACTTCAAGAATTCCACAGTTGGCTTCAGGCTCTGTATCCGCTCAAGCTCCAGCAGTTTCTGCCTCCAGCCCAACTACTATTGACTCTGCTCTGGCAGCATCGACCTCAGCCTCGACATCATCCACCTCCTCCATCAGAGTTTCAACTGCAATAATGCCTACTGCGGCATCAGCAATTGCTCTGCCTTCAGTTTCCTCCAATATTTCAGCTTCAGCTGTCGCATCAACGTCAGAAGAATCAGTTCCTGCTGGGGTGACCAACCTCTCAGCTTCTGCTTCTGTCTCAACCCCATCAGAAACATTACAACACTGTGCTTC
This sequence comes from Penium margaritaceum, assembly GCA_023375785.1. NCBI lineage: Eukaryota > Viridiplantae > Streptophyta > Zygnematophyceae > Desmidiales > Peniaceae > Penium > Penium margaritaceum. Next base: position 98,522 of record SZWC01003630.1, read on the forward strand.
AGCTGCATCATTGATGAGTGACGACGGCCAGCAGAGGAAAATTTCATTTGGGAAGTGGCAGCCTAGAGTGTTCAAGTACTAACACCACCGGATGGACTGGTTCGCACGGAGGGGAATGTGCATTGTGAACCACTCCATCCGCATCCAAATGGAGCCAAAGCAGCAAGCAACATCAGCAGTAAGATGTATCACAGAGAAGAGCATTGTTTGTACAGGCGAAGTGGCAGGCAGTGGTGGGAGCCAACAACAGTGGATGCTGAGGATCGGCGGCAGTAGAGCATCAGAAACCCTGATCGACTATCAACAGGCAGTGAGCGGTGGCGGCGATCAGCGGTTAACAGGAATGGAAACAAGCAGGGGGCAGCAGCCACAAAGAGGAGAAGCAGTAGGAGGCATGATAGGACAGTATCAACAGAGACGAGAGCATTGCCTCTCCTCAGGCGACTTGACGAGACGCAGTAAAGGGCAGAAGCTGACACCGGGAGCAACAAATTGGACTGAGCTGACGGAAGCAGTGAACAAAGCAGTTAACATGCAGATGACCCACAGCGGACCAGCAGCACAGCAGCGGAGCCGCCACAAGCCAGTACTGGATAAGCCATGGACGGCAGAAGAAAAAGGGCAGTCGCAGTAGTCACGGCAACACTGGATTGCTCAGTGGAAACAGCAAACAACTGGCAGCAGTGCAAAGCGATGAATCCGGAAAGGGCAAACTTCGGAGATCGGCGATGAGCAACGGCAAGCCGCGGTGAACAGCAGAGAGATTCAGCGAGCAGTAAGGGCGAACATCGGCACGCAAACTACAGCGGCAGCGAGCAGGGGCACTATGTGGCAAGCCACGGATAACAGCAGAAGCAAGCCAAGGACAGCAGCGGAAGCAAGAAGCCGCAAGCAACATCAGCCGCAAGCAGCAAAGATCAGCGGCAAGCAGCAGAAAGCAGTAGCATCAATCAGCGGCGAACAGCGGTAATCAGCGCAGAGCAGTGGAAACCAGCAGCGAAGAACAACAGCAAGCAGCGACAACTAGTGATGAATGGTGAAAGGCAATGATCTGCTTGCCGCCGAAAACATCGCTCCCGCCGGAGCCACAGCTGATCTGAGCTGCTCGCAACAGCTCGCGGCAGCTTGCAGCAGCTCCGAGCAGCTTGCAGTAGCTCACAGCACCTTGCAGAGCTTGGAGCAGTTCATAGCAGTGGACCGCACCAAATCAGCAAAAAGCGTTCAACGCGAGAACTCCTTGACCGCATCACGACAATGCAGCGCTTGAACCCGACGTCAACGTCATGTCGGAGGTGGTGAACCGGTCGGCTCAAACGGAGGGGTGGGGTCGGGATGCCGGCTTGTGTGGCACGGAGGGGTATGTTGGAAAGGTTGCCATCACAACCCGGCATATTCCACTTGGAGTTGGGCATCTGATGAATAAAATGGGTATTTCAGTAACTCCAGGAGATGGTAATCAGATGTTGCTTTAAAATAGTGGCAGGCCAGGANGCCTAGAGTAGTCAGTTAACTTTTTCATCAGTTCACTTGCATGTGTGAATCCTGTGATGTACTCAGCAACGGGAACGAAAGTTCTTTATTGGTGATGCTCACTCACGTGACGCTGGTGCATGGTTCTATGTGCTAGAAATTCAAGAACGTCCACTAATGGCTTGATCCTCAATTTCAACAGTGTATAGTTTGGAACGCACACCAGATACACTTTCCCAGACACTACCCTCATACATTTTCGGTTTCAAGGGGGGGGGGATCAAAACTTGGTCGAGGACATCACGAATTGTACATCTCTGAACGTTTCACGATGTCCACCTGATACACGCTCACATACAATCCATTCATACACTTTTGACATTGGGGAGGGGTTGGGAGGGGTTGGATCAGACATCCGACGAATGTCGAGGGACTCCCCCTCCCCCCCCCCAACGTGCAAAGTGCATGGGGCCAGTGTATTGGGCTTTTTATCTTGGGAGAGGAATGAAAAATACATGATTGTATAGCACTGATTCACATTTCGTGGAAGCCATAACTGATGCCAACAACCGTGTGATTTGTGTTCAAATCACACTGCGGTCCAGATACACCACCTCATACACGACCCTAATACACTTTCGAGGGTGGGGGGGGGGGATCGTACGTCGTTTGAGGACATCGTGTGTTGTACATTTTCGTACATTTCACACAGTCCACCCAATACACGCCCACGCACAGTCCCCTCATACACTTCGGCTTTTAAGGGGGGGGGGAGGGGGGATCCGACGAACGTGCGAAGATGTACAAAGTCGTAAACGTCCACTTTTCTCGGCTGTCCGTTGTATGACGTGCCGCAAAGGTGAGATGAGAAACGTAAACAAGCAATATGCCAATTGCGAAACTCTAACCAGACCTATACTTGAGTTAACACTGAATGCAACCTTAGAAAAATATTTAAAGACATTAATTTTCTAATGAGCTAATACGAACATTCTCGCTGGTTTACATCAACCTATACGTGAACAAACGCTAGCCCTAACACACATACATTTCCTAGACTGAATACAAAGGTATTCAATCATAAAGTATGAAGACAAAAATATGTCTATTATACATTCAGAACGAAATGTCATTTGTCTAATTTTCCCTAGCCAAATTATTAACTTCAATCCCCAAGGCAGCAATTATCATATACATAGTTTTTTATGTGAACAGAATATGAATATCAATCTAGACAACTTCATGGACATTGCCTTAGAGTAGGTACCTAATACACTGAATGTGCCGTGTCTGAAACACCCTCGATGAACCATACCTCGCTTCCAAACCACATCATTTCTTGCAACGTTGTAAGAAGCTCCTCCTTCGAGTAGTGTGGGTACCGTTCTTTTACTTTTACAACCCCTCGGTTGCACTCGTAGCAGTATCGCTATTTGATCTTCCTTGTACGCCTCTTTGAACTTTGCTATCTCAAGAACTCTTGTCTGCCACAAATTGAGCCGCTGAGATGGGCTAATAGTCAGTGCAAATATTTTTACCGGATAGGAGTCTTGCCGTCTACTCCTGCCATTTGCTGTTTCCCGACTCTTCATTTGTTCTCTCAGACTTCCCTCCTTTTTGACTTGCTGATGCCGTTTCCGACAACTGTGCGAGATGTGACCAGACTTTCTGCAAGTCTAGGAAATTCATCGATCGCATTGGTCGACGGCATCAATCTCCATCGCAGGCGAGGTTTTTGTCGATTGTGACTTCCCTCCGCCTCAATAAGAATTGTGGCTTTGGGGTCACCAACCGTTCGATTCCTATATCCGAGCGTTTTACTAGGGGCTGTTGATGTGATCGACCTGTGCGATCATGAGTTGAAATTCATCCAGGAGGCCGAAATTGGCGATTGCTTACCGGAGACCTCGCTTGAGGCCATCATAATAGAAACATAGTCCATCCCTTGGATTTTGTGGGATGGAACAGCTTGGAAACTGCAGGTCGAATCTTGCGTTCACTCGCGAATCATATATTTTTCTCAGTGAGGACTGCTTCATGCGCACAAGAAATTTAAACCTCATCCATCGCCATGTTGAGTTGTTGGAGAAGATGGGTATTGAGGCTCCCTAGTCCCAACAGCTTTTGGCACATTTTTTCGTTGACACGCACTTGTCGCCTGGTGCCTCCTATCGTGCCACGTGTCGATATGATGGACAGCAGCACAAGCAAAGGATTCGTTGAGCCCAATGATTCTGTCTCCGGGTTGGCCGTCGGGTTCATCGATATTGCACCATTTGTTGTGAAGGTTTTCACTGCTATCCAGTTTGCCTTGAGTGTGTCCATGTTCACGCGTTGTTGATCCTCCATCGCAGGAGTACTCGCCGGAAAATGTTACTCGTCGCCGGTTGTGTTTGCTCCTTTCACCGTACTCGTCGCGAAGTCTGCGATTTTCTGAACGGCGGAGATGCACTAAGGACTTGTGCAAGGTTGGCTCCAGGTAGTTAATGCGTTGGTTGTCCCTCCAACACAGTTGCACTCTGATACCAAATGTTACACTGAGTGGAACGTAGGTGGTTTACAATTCAAGGATTTGGGACAAACTGGATAAATTGCATAAATTGCGCTAATCAAAAATTGTACTTCAATGACAAGTGTCGAGTAAGTCAAGCACATTTACACAATGCTAAGAATGAGATGAGGCATGTGCTGGATCCTCGGCGCTCAGTTCCAGCAATACGTGCAAGGTCGCACTGTGAGTGGCTACTTCGTGAAGCTCTACTGAGAAGTCTACTCGAGTTCCATTAATACTCTACTCGAGTTGAGTGCATGTCCAACTGCACGGGTGTCGTGAAAAACGTTTTTAATCACAGCTACGACTTCTGGACGTGTTGGGAGCCATGCGTACTGGCCACGGCTGCCGTGTTTGCTTTTGGAGGAGAGAGGGGTTGTTGGTGCCGTCTTCAGATTTCCAACGAAGGCCTCAAAACCAGGGTACCTGGCGTAAACCAGCTAGCGATAGTAGAGATGGCGAGGCGATCGTACACGCAAAAACCATCCGGGGTACGGAAAGTTTTTTTGGAGGTGCTTCACGACGGCATAGGCAGTTTTCTTTATCTTTCATCGCTTTGTAGATGGTGCGGAAGTGGCCCAACCCAAACCAGTCGCGGTATGGTCCCCTTCTACTTGCGGTTGAGTTTGCACTGGCGCTGTCACTTGAAGTTTTTGTGCATGACACCTGAAGTGACATGCACTCGATGTCATTGTTGTCGTCTTCGCCTTGGTTGCTGTCGCTATCGTCATGACTGCTGCTGTTGTCACTGTCCACGCTGTCACTTCCGCTGTCAATGCTAATGCTGCTGTCGCTGCTGCTACTCATTGCCAAGGTGTCATCCGTGTTCATTGCACCGTTGATGCGCAGTGCACCTATGCGCAGGCGTGGTACTGGTGGCGACCGCTTCGGCTCCTCGTCCGGGACCTTTGCCTTTCCCTTCTCCTTGTATGTGGGACGGCACCAAGGGGTGTCCAGAGTTGCTACGTTTGGTACAGGAGGGCTGTATGTAGTGTTGGTCTTCACCGCGTCTTCATTCTTCAATTGCTCCTTACGCATGCGCTCACCGGCAGCCTCGTGGTCACGTGAGCAACCAACACTGTCAACAAAACGATGTTGACGTGTGATTTCTTACGCACACATGACAAGTGGGATGGTCGATGGTAGGGCAAGCGCTGACGCGACCGTGGCGAGGTCCTCGTGGTACGTGGATGCATACACTCCTGCAGCCCACGAAGCGTCGGTGGTGTCCGACGTGAGGAAAACCTTGTGAGGATGCCCAACTGGATGCTTAGTAGGCGGTGGACGCGGTGGAGGACCCTGGCGGACACACACGATGGTCATTCGCCAAACAACGGGCACGCTCCTCTGGTGTCACTCGCTACAGAAAGAGGTCCATGGTGGCGAAAAGGGTTGACGAAGGCCGAGGGAGTGACAAATGTCAGTAGCTGAAGTAATCACAAGATACTGGGGGTGCTTTAACAACTGTTAGCCTGCAAAATCAAATCGCAAAGCGATTTGCAACGTAGGGCTCTCATTGAATCATTCAAAATTTCCAACGAAACCGGCACACTTGCATCATACGTGTATCGTTTTCTTGGCCGTGCAACGTCCGAATCCTCTCAGCAAATGAAAGGCTCGTATGACTCGTGGCTCCACAAACAACGGGGGCACGTTCGTGCCCATCGGTCGTCCGCATCCTGCGCAATCGAACTGGTTCATCGATGAAATCAAAGATCAACAGTTTTTGTTGAACGAATTCTAAGGTACAACCCAACTAATTATTTGGGCAAAAAACGTGTACGAAATCAAAGATCACATAAATAGAAATTTTGAAAAAAATGAAACCAAAGATCACTACGGTATGGCAAGGTAGAACCTAGCATGGCCAACCAAGTGCACGTTAATTTTAGTGACACCTTTATCTACCGTGCCATCTATCCAACATCTAACTCGTTGCACTTGGCTTTTGAGCTAATATCGCTGCAGAGTTAAAACCACCCATAGCTCCTCATTATGTCATGCACAGTACGGCTGGTTATGTGATTATCCCGATGACATTTACTTTACTCAAAAGTGTATTACTACTGGATTCCTTACTGATCCAGTCCGACAGTTGCTCATCAGTAGAATAGTGTTAAAATTCCATTCGGATACACATGACGTCCTTGTTTACTCCTCAACGATGGACATACTACTTACTTTATGCACCGGAATCATGTATTTTTCTGGTAACATCAACATGGTTTTGTGGTTACATAACGAAATCATGCTATACAATCAAATGAGCTTCCCATTTGATGATGATATTTTGTCAAAGTCATGATGACATAGTCTACCCATGAGCACACTCTGGTATTCAGCGTTGGTTACAAACAACCTAGACTGACTCAAACCACTAGATGTAGCCTTCTAAGGTAAATGCGAGAATAATTGATCCACACATTGAGGAGGTGCAATTTTGTACCAATGTCCTCCACTGTTGTTCTTTGGATATCTCTTGTATGTTCCATGAAGCACAGGGCACCCCTGGCTGTTTACGTACTCCTTTAGAGATTGACACGTACTTTGGACATGCCTTAGTATTATGCACGCAAGGCATAAACCATACTAAAGTACACAGCATTCCAAATTCGTGTCTCCCTAGCAAGTATGAGGTTAAATCAATGAAAACTGAAAGTTGGATACCATTGCTCAAGTTATCCGAGTTTGATCATACTCGAAGTTCCCAACTTTCACTGGAATGACCCATTTCTCACATTCGGTCATGCTACTGATGTGTCCGGGTAATTCAACAGTACTTATGCAAAGCACAATCACTTAAATACATGTGGTATTCTATTATAAACTCTTACAATGGTGTAATGTCGGATTTTAAGGCCTCACCCACGACGTTACTGAAGATTGTGCACTTGACACCTTTGCAATATGCATTGAACATCCTTATGGTCTAAGAAGATGAGTTTTGTGTCAAAGCACATCACAGTACCCGGGATAATCTCCACGTGATGGACAGTCTTAGACCACACGGCATCCAATGGTACCCACTTGTCCTTCGAGTGCGGGGACGGCAGGCTTTTGGTGCCTTCCGTCTAGGCCTCCATGCTACCAAATGACAGTCTCATCTGTCATCACACCATGGTAGACACGTGTGCTGGGAGACCTATGCTGTGACGACTTCATGTAACGGACAAGCTTGGCAATGTCATGTACAATGCAAGACAATGCAAACTGCACTATTAAGTTGGCCCGTAAGCATCGTCACATGACATGTTTACACATGCAACATGGCGCCGACACTGGCAACGATGTCACTTTTCAAGCCAAGGGCTCAATCGGGAATGGTTGTTCAGTCAACCCAATTGAACTGGCTATGATTGCCACATGTGGAGCTGACCACATGTACATTTTCCTTTGGGTTTTCTTAGTTGAATCCCTGATGGAGGATGAGATTGAGTTTGATTGATTACACCCCCGGGGATACCACTCTTATGTAAGCCCCACGAAGAGAATTTTCCTTCGAGAATGGTGGCACATTGTTTCATCCCAACAAGTATTTTCCTGGGCACCTGTCGCGAGGACGCTCCTCAGCAAAAGGGGGAGGACGCGGCGCTACAATCCCAAGACTGAATACCCTAACCCCACCTGGAAATTTATTTTCCATCTCACAGCTTTCTCTTTGATATCCAGCATGGGAACCCTATGCTCAAGCATGGATGATGTTGTTGTTGTTTCAACATACGATGAGCAATGCCTCACCAAAATCGATGCACGAAGATTCATTGAATTTTCAAGCATCAAAACCACATGTACATGGACCCTCTTGTAGGTCCTCGTGATGGAATGTCTTGCTTTGGTACAAAGCTGATACACACTCAAGGATACTTGCATCACAAGGAAAGATGAGCATGTAACATGGATACATGAATTGGTAAATAACATGTTCTCGCATAGCATGTCTCACACAACATCTTGTGGACATGTTGACGTTTCACTCACTCTTTCTACTTTCTCTACGTGATTGGTTTGTCATGTGAACTTCCTTCCTTTGTAAACCGAAGACGGTCTGTAGCTAAGGGGGAGGAATGTAACATGGTGATCCAGTCGTGGTATAAAATAGGTCTCTACCCCTTGGGTAGAATTGACCATATAATGCCTACATGGTATTTATGCACCCAAACAGGTAACCTGGGTAAGTCAGGTGTTATCCCAAATGTAGATATCTACCAAGTTAGGATTTCCGCGTTGATGATTGGTTAGTAGTTAGCTGTAATGGAAGAGGATGGACCATCCAGGTCCATCCGATGACATCACTAGAGCAGGAAATTATCCTGCAATATCCCACCCTATGACGATACGTTGGTCAGTGGGTCGTGCTCCGGCGCCCACCCCATGGGATTTTACCCGTTGGTTGAGCCAACGAATCCAGCCATTCCATTCCGAGGGCTTCAATCTACTATTCTACCCACCAACCACTTCAGTTTGTTACACCAAGGGTGGTTTATGTGTCTTAAAAAAGAACCAAATCTTTGAAATGGGCGTTTTCGCTCGATTGCAATCGAGCGATGACCACCCTTTTTTACTTAAAAATCCCCTCTCACGATGTGGGTTTCTATGTTTTGCACGGGCCCCGTCCGCACAAAACAAACAAAACCCTAAATCGTGATTGAGGGTTTGCAAGTCGGAAGAAAGAATAGAAGGGTCATTACTAGATCACGACCTCGCGATGGAGCGAGGGTCGAGATCGAGCGACTGTCACATGACCCTCATTGAAATGCTTGGTCAGTGATGTATGTTGCTGATTGAGCATGGCGAGCGAGGTCGGATGCCTCATTCTTTTTTTGAATTGGTGGATATGGCTGACATAAAATTTCGCTCATGGATATGGCAAGGCGAACCCTTCGGGCGCATGGATACACTGGCTACTTTGGCCATTGCAATTCTTGCAATGGCAAATATGTGCTTGACTTATCTGACTCCTATCATCAAAGCACACTTACTACTTAGTGCAAATTATCCATTATTCATAGTTCTTTGAGTCCGCTTCTGCTCTACACCTAATCATTTTGAACCTTTCACATTCTTCTTGGCATAACACTCACCATCTACTTTGCGTTCGGTGTAACAAAAGGGATGTGATGATTTCCATCGTCAATATGGGCCAATGTGAAATGGACCACCAAGGTGAGGGCAAATGGCCAGAAGGGTGTGCACCTACACGCAAGGCGTGCATGGGTTACGAAGTGAATGGAATGCATAAAACCAATGGTGTGAATTAAAAGCTGCATAAACAAGTGGAATAAAACAAATAATCCATCAATAAAATTTCCATAAATGAAGGAGTTTCTTACGTGGATGCATGGAATACCTAATGAGAATGAATCTATTTTTTGGGTTTCAAAATTATGGATTTATGTTCTTCTGTATACAAAAGTATGTTTGGAAATATATACGTTCAAAATTTTCTTGTGCTCAACCATGTGAATTTTGGCTTTTTGATTGCCAGATAATATCATTGGTTGACCACAGCCAATAACATATTCTATATTCTTGTGTGGGAGTCACAGATGAGTTTAGTTGGGATATGAAGAAAGCATAGATGACCAATCACCTCACCCCTAAAATTGTGTGTTGACAAGTGTATTGGGAAGTGAACTTATCAGTGAACATGGACTTCTAACAAAAACTAGTACATAGTACATATAATCCATGATAAGTAAAACCTCATATGAGGAATGTATATCTGTGCTCAAGTGATATGAATTGATGTTAATGATTTCTGAGAAAATGTTTGCACACAAGAATTCACTTTTTCATACACCAATTGTCCACTGTATGGATCTAAGGTGATTAACCATAACTATAAGAAAGAAGAATACATTTTCCACGGTGCCTAGTTCAACATTCGTCTTGACGCTGGCCGCCTTCCTTTGGAAGTCGTAGCTGGATGATGGCTTTGCGCTTCTTCGTTGCCCTGAGTGGCTTGCCTTGGGAGCGGCCTCCCATTGGATGTCCTTATGAGGGAAAAAATGATCATATTAAAAGTCATCATATTCATGCATGGAGGAAGACCAACAAATGGAAAAATAGACTCTTTAGGAAAATTTCTATATGCCACCCGTTTGGACAGAGGTAATTTCTCGTGCCACTAGTTCAAACATTATATCACAATATGCCATGCTTTCCAATGGTTGATGTTAGAAAGCCACACCTTTTGAATTTTTATCACAATAAGTAATGGATTCTTTTCTAAGATCATGATATGCCACACGGAGCACATGAAATGTCACTATATATCGTGCGAAAGGGGCTTTTTGTGACATTTTATTGTTGTATATAGTGTTCATCAAAGTCAAGGTTTCCTTTTCTTGATGGAATAGGGATGATTTTATTTGTCAACATTTGCGAACGTTTCTTGTAGGTTCGAATCTATTCGACATTTGAACCTGAAAATTTGTAGGTGGATAATGCAATAAAGTTTTCAATTGTGTGTGTGATAGTACAAGGATCTGTTTGGCTGAGCTTTCGATGCAAGTGTTATCAAGAACCGTTTTCACAAATCTAAGACAATTATACATATACAAAGAGAGAAATCAACAAGTTTAGCGATTAGAAACAACCGATGCGTTGACACATTATTGAAGGGGTATATGGAGATTTGCATTGTGAGTGCGTGGCTTCTGGTGATGTACTTTTTGGAACCGTGTCTTCTTGTGTCCTAACTTCGGATGCCGTGGCGGATAGTTTTCTAAAAACGGATCATGTGGCAGATATCTTGCGTAAGTGAGACAAGCGTGGAAGATAGTAATTTTGCGTGTATTCTATTGTCAAATTTGGACACCTCTCCGTATTGGTGAAACGTGACCAAAATATTCCTGTAACGGAACGGACGGAATCTTTGGCCAACTAGGCCAAAACCGCGGTGCTTGAGGGTCTCCGACCCTCAAGCCATCCCGTCCGCCCGCCCACAGGCCAGGGACCCCGTGCGAGCCACGTCGGACCGGCCGCGCGCTACACTCCCCCCCCTAGGAGTGAGCCGCCCTCGGCGTCCGCACGTCGGACTCGAACCCCGGCGCTCTGATACCAATGTAACGGAACGGACGGAATCTTTGGCCAACTAGGCCAAAACCGCGGTGCTTGAGAGTCTCCGACCCTCAAGCCATCCCGTCCGCCCGCCCACAGGCCAGGGACCCCGTGTGAGCCACGTCGGACCGGCCGCGCGCTACAATTCCATTGCTACACGTAAAAGAACTACTGACGAATCAAGAATGTAATGCATGCATCGTAGGCCAATGAGAGCTGCCTTGGGGAGTCCACAGGAACTATGAGTTGGATGTTCCTCGCACTTGGAGTATTTGTGGGTCCTATTTGTTGGTGCCTGTGGATTGGAGTTAGTCAACACAAAATATCGGTGAGCTTGGTGTAAAAACATCAATGTCAAGATCAAGTAGCATCACATGTAATTATGCGGTTTGACGAGGACATGCAAAAAAACTACTCGGAAAAAAGGGATAATACTTTCCAAACTGTCGTGTTCGACCCCCCCTTTGACGCGGAGTCACGCCCGCCTTTCCTCGTGAATCCGGGATGCTAGCCTCCCTCACAATTTACCAACTCGTCTCCGCTTGCCACGTCAGGGGGCGCGACGTGAGCTGAACTCGAGTTGAAGTCGTTGTTGACCGCGAAGGACCCCACGAATTTCGGACGAGGCGATCCGGAGTTGCTAGGAGTTGCTACAGCTTTGGAGCTGTAGCAACTCGTTAGAAAATCCCGGGTCGCTACTCTATGTTCCCGTCGTCGTTCAGGTAGCAAGGTCAAGAAGGGGACTTTCGCGCATGCCGGACTCGCGAAAGTCAAGGAAACTTGGGCTTCGCACACACAGGTGCCGATAGTCACTAATTTTTGCTTGGTGTAGTGCTACGCCTTCCAGTGTGAGAGCAATGCCGTAGGAATACCATTAGGTGTCCACCACGTGGAGGTTGCAGACGTGGTGGACATGTGCGAATGGGTGGCGGAGTTGCTACGAGCCGGTGTGAGGGGGGTCGCTGTTGCGGGTCCTCATCAACCGGAAAGGCCTATTTTCAAAGCGGAATATTCCAGGATGCATGAAGGCAAGCAGTTGATGGTTATGGTGACTCGAAACTACCAGAGCGATTAGTCTTGTTAAGTAGTTTGAAGGCAAATAGTCGCGATTGATTTCATCAGGACGAAAAATCAGGGTTGCTGTGAACTGAACCGGCTTCATAAGTGTAATCCGATTAGATGAACCAGAGTGCTCAAAATAAGTAGCGGACAAATTAGAAATTGCTGGCCGCTTTACTCTTTTGCAGAGTCTTTTTTAGTAAGATGTTTATTCAACCTGAAGTTGGATGGAAAAATCTCGTATCCTGTTTAGCCGCATATGGATTTTCTTTTCTGATTTTCTGTTTTTTTGAATCGGCCTTCCGATCGGCGTATTAGATAGGCAATAACGAGGGGTAGCAGTCGTCGGCGTATATGCGTTTCAAACTCGGCATAAACTGGACATCGAAATGTTTCTTCGACATCGCCTGAATATGCGCTAACGAAACAGGCACCTGCCTTCATCGCGATTTATGCTCGTCAGTCCCGGTAGGTGCGTTGGCGCGAGCAAATGCAGCTCGGATATGTTTGCGCAAAAAAACTGTGTTGGCATCCGATCTGGTTTCCGCGGACGCTGGTTGCATCGTGACGTTGGATGGGTTCATCGAATGGGAGCTCTGTTGGAGGTCAGGTTTGATGACTCCATCCAGCGTCGCGCTGGATTGAGTAAGGAATTAGATCAATCTACATTGAAATCGACGGTTTATATTCATCCATGTGCAGATGGATCGACAGAGTTCTCCACGTGTAGCAGTTTAAACGCTGGACCGGGTCACTTCAGTGTGACTAGAGGTGGGGCGAGAACGGTATTTACCACCGCCCTCGACACATTTTTCAGGCCCTTTTCTTTTGTTCTATGAAAAGTTTGAATGCTTCTGACGACCGTCCACTGGAGGGATGATTCTTGCCCCCACCCAACGAATGTACAGACAGAAGTACCCGACGGCAGAAGTACCCCCAAGGCTCTCCTATTTTACCAGACTGTGGTACCTCGCTCCCCTGGCCTACCCCCCTACCTTTCTCTCCCCATGCCCTCCTTCCACGCGCGTGCCCTCTGGCAGCTTCGTACATCCAGCCTCCCCTATGAGCTCTACCTCCCTCTAGCATCGCGCCGCTGCTCTGCTTGTCTGGCCACCCAGTTTCCTTATCCAGCGTTGCACTTTGTGCGGGACTGTCCAGTGTTTTATGAGGTGCAGGGTCGGTTTCCCTGTCTCTTTCCTACTGATCTGCGGTGCTTCTCGCTAAAGGACTTCCTCTCTTTCGAGGACCAGGCCTGCTTGGCGTCTTGTGTGGCAGGTATGCTCCAGGTCTACTACAGCTACCACAGCAGCCCCAACCTGCAGCAGACACTGGGTTACCCGCATCGACCCCGTGCTCCCCCTCCCCCGCGCCAACGCCACATCCTCAGCATCTGCAGCCCAGGATGACAGCCGCTATTCAATC
>SZWC01003630.1:119023-147720 GCA_023375785.1 Penium margaritaceum
GCAGAAAGCAACATTTGGCGCTGTTCACGTCACATTGACTCACTGATCTTGTGCCTCTAGCATGCTTTCTATGTATTTTGGTTCATGCCATCTTTTTTTTCGCAGAGTACGGATTCTACTTCGAGGCCTACAAGAAAGACTTTACGGGCGCAGAGCTGTGGAGTGGGAGCGTGTCGGACCAGGCGGAGTGTGTGCAACGGTGTGCAGAGATTAGCAGCTGCACTACAGCACAGACAGCCCCAGGAAGGCAATACTGCTGGCTTAAGAACTCGCTCAAGGACAGCTTCTCGACTGGGAAGGACCAGGTGGTTTTCTGGAAGAATGAGTCTGCTGTGGATTACCTTCGAAAATCGTGTGCTTCAGCATTGCTAAGCCCTTGGCTGGCACTATTGATCAGCTCTTTGGCGATTGGTGCCCTTGTATCTTGAAGTGGGCTGTTCTCATAATAAAATAATCCACTTGTCCGTCTTTGCCTGCCTGACAAAGATTTGCTTTTCGCGTGGGACACGGCAGTGCTCCTCTGAGGCTCTAGAGCGCTCGGCCCAGCGCCCTGTGGGGGCCCTATCTCAGCATGCGTACATCGCAAGCATTTGGAGTCAGTGCACGGCCATCCGGCTGTACTGGGTAACACATGCCTAGGCAAAGGCACCCTTCCTTGCCAAGGTGGTGCTGGTGGCTCGGAGGGAGCAGTTGCAGCGCGCCTTAGCGCTCTCAGACCTGTGTGGGGTGGAGCCCGTTTTTGCTGGTGTCTGATTTGCGTGCATGTCTACCTCATTGTGCCGTATGTGGCGGCATATCATTACCACGTGGTCCGTGGCGGTTTTGGTGTGTTCCATTTTATGAAGCAACACTTCTATGAAGAAAAGAGAAAATGGTAACATTCGACGTGGAAATTGACTCTTTGTTTTGAAGGAGGCCATGTAGGCAGAAGGGAAGGAACAGGGGTGAGGGAGCAAGCAGAAGAGGATGAGGTGGCTCCATGAGACAAACATGCTATGGATCGGTGAACTTTGAGAATCACTTAGCAAAGTGACACTTGAGCAACAAGGAGCAGGGCTGATGCCGGTAGTACCGGTGCCGCGGTACACTGCGCTTTTGTACCGCGGTACTACAGTACCGCGGTACGGTATTTTTTTTAATGGTACCAGTACGGTATCGGTACTGACTTGACAGGGTACCCCTCTTCCATACCGTGGTACCATATTGCGGTATAGTACCGCGGTAGTGGGAAATTGAAACAAAAAATCTTTGACAAGTCACGATAACGCGCTCTGACTAAGTCAAGGAAGTAATGCGGATGAGTGTGCGTTTGGATGCTCGAGCATGAAAGATAGATAACGGCAGGGACAAGTAGACAATGGACAACAAAGGATCAATTATTGTTGTCCATAGTTCAAAATCGAAAGAGGACTTTGTAAGACAAAGTTGCCAAGATTCCTGAAAGCTTCCCATGCCACCTAGCTTGCTAGCCGAGTTGCTGTTCACTCACTAGGCACTGGCCTGGTCAGCTGACGCGCGAGTCACAAGGCATGACATGCTGTGGACAGGGTTGGAACACAGATGGAGTGCACCAAGTGCTGGAATCTGAAAGCAATTGCAGAGTTAGTTACAACAATGAGCCAAAAGCACCTAAATAGCTGGGGCAGCCTGGTGCGCAGTCAACGCACCCAGGGGCGCGTTTGGCTGCACACTAGGCACACCTTGTGCAAATCTGCGCACACTGCTAGAATGGCCCGCCGAGGTGGAAAACACTCACCCAGCCGTAACTTCTTGCACAAGCGTCAGAACGACGCGCCGTTTGAACCAGAATGACCAGCGCGACGAGGCGGACGCGTCCGTATCATGCAAGGAAGCTACACCGGTGCGACACACCAGGTGCGCGGGTCTCGACCAGCACAACCTCGACCGGAATCATCGTGTCGGACTCAACACAAACCACGCTGTCCTCACAGGGGTGTCAGGCCAAAGCCCACACACCAACACCCCCCTTGGGCTGCAGAGCCTGACAACGCGATACCTACATCCACACCTGCACCACAAAGAGCTGGCGGGCTCAGGGGGTTAGGTCTCCTCGTCACACTGGTGGGTCCCACCAGGTATGCGGGTCTCGACCCTCACCAGTGTGACTCCTGTCAACCACCGAGCAACAACGCTGTGCAGAGGGAGGCGTCAGGCCAAGGCCCACAAACCAACAGCCCCCTGGACTGCAGAGCTTGACAACACGAGCAAGCCTGATAGTTGCTCACAACAAGTCAAGTGAAGGGGAGAGCAACTCTCCCATGGCCACAACCCCTGCAGCACATCAACAAGAAGGGCAAGTGTGCGCACGTGGCCTCACCCCACATCGTCGTCACTGCTGTCGTCGTCATCGTCACTATAGTCAACGCTGGTGTCATCAACTGGTATGTGACGAGGGGAGAGCGGAGGGCCTCCTCCAACTGCATCGCCTCCCATATGCGCGCCAGCTGCTGGGTCGCATGCTGCCACACGGACAGCGCAGCGTCGAGACGCGAGTGCAGTTCGTCGAGCTCTGCTGCGGCAGCGGGCCGGCCAGCTGCATCTGCGGCGTGCAGGCGGTCAGTCGCGGAATGAACCTGACGGTGGACCGCCGTCAAGTGCGTGTCGGCGTGAGCCACTGCCTCCTGTATCCTCGCCTCCTCGTCGCGCAAGAAGCTCTCCNCCTCCCGTATGCGCGCCAGCTGCTGGGTCGCATGCTGCCACACGGACAGCGCAGCGTCGAGACGCGAGTGCAGTTCGTCGAGCTCTGCTGCGGCAGCGGGCCGGCCAGCTGCATCTGCGGCGTGCAGGCGGTCAGTCGCGGAATGAACCTGACGGTGGACCGCCGTCAAGTGCGTGTCGGCGTGAGCCACTGCCTCCTGTATCCTCGCCTCCTCGTCGCGCAAGAAGCTCTCCATGTCAATGGTTGCCTCAGTTGCCATCTGGCCACCAGCTGCTGGCAGGGGGTCGGTACCACTCAGCGTGTCTGCACCTGCAGCATCTGCACCGGCAGAGGGTGCTGCTACAGAGGCACCGCCTGTTGCGGACACACCAGGCACTTGTGCGTCGGCTGGCTGGACGTCGGCATCCGTCGGTGTCTCTGCCTCCGCAGCGCCGTCCCTGTCACTGGGAGCCCGGACACCATGGGGCTCCGCCGAGCCGCTGGCCCGCAACCAATCGTCCACCTGCTGCTGAGCGTCCGCCCGTTGCCGACGTGCATCCTGTAGAGACCAGTCCGTAGCCTCAAGACGTGTTTGCACAACCTCTATGCACTCCTCAGCAGCCCACCGTGCTCGAACATCTGCAGTGTAACAACGGCTGCTGGCCTCGAGGAGCTCAGCTGTGAGACCCCGCATGTGTGCCTCCGCTCGAGCCACGACTGCCTCCCGCTCGTCGACCGCGAGACGCAGGCGCTCAGGGATGGGACCCGCAGCATGGAGGAGTGTAGCTGGGATGTCGGCTGGAGCCGCCATGGTGTCAGCGATGCCAGTCAGGGCAGCAATGAGCTATAGGTCCGCAGCTCGCTCAGCATCCTCCGTGACACCTGGGGCAGTGGCCCTGGTCACAGCGGACGTACCAGCCAGACGTCCGACCAACGTGGTGTCTGCACCATCCGGGGCATCTGCTGCCGGCGTCCCGTCTGTCGCTGCAGCTGCCATCGCTGCTACTGTCACGACGTTGGTGGCTGCCGACACGCTCACTGCCCGGACGTCTGCTCCAAAGGGGTCAGCTGGCAACTCCACTGCTACAACGTCAGCTGTAGTCTCCAACTCCATCTCCATCTCCGCGCCTGACTCGGACTCCGCGGCGGACCACTCGTCTGCCTCCAACTCCTCCTCCGCACAGAGGGCGCCCCGTCGTGTAGCGCCAGCCGTCACATCGCTCCTGCGCTCTCCGGTGGTCGTCGGCGAACACTCCATCCCCCCCACGACCGACACACCGGCAGAAGCTGAGAGGGGGTGGGACACCACCTCTGCGACCGTGGACGAGAGAGTCGGCTCCGTGAGAACGGCTGGCTCTGACTCTGCATCAGACCACGCGTCGGACCACTCCTCGGATGACTCGTCCTCCTCACAGAGGATGCCCCGGCGTGCAGCACCACATGTCGCATCTCTCCTGAGCTCTCCGGTGGTCGTTGGCAGACACTCCATCCCCCCCACGGCCGACACACCGGCAGAAGCTGAGAGGGGGCGACGCACCAATCCCGTGACCGGGGACGAGAGTGTCGGCTCCGTTAGGACATCTGCCACTGGTATGGCTACCGCTGCTGTCTGGGCACATCTAGCCGAACGTGCCATCCGCTGCCGTGCGCGGCGAGCGCGGGCGCGAGTAGCGTGAGTCGAAGGGACACCCGCAGAAGCGGAGAAGTCAGAGGTGGGAAGGACTCTGACTGACTCCAGGACAGAGCGGAGGGTGTCAGACGTAGACTGGAGGTCGGCCGCCACGGTATCATCATGTGATGTCTCAGAGGGGGGCGAGGATGACGAGGACAAGGCCGATGAGGGAGGAGTCTACAGCGGCATGGTGGTGACAGACCGCTCAGAGACCACATAGTCTGTGAGCTGCTGGACCATGCACTTTAACCCCTGAAGCTCCGCGTACAGCACTGCCACCGCTTCGCTAAGGGGCGCTACGGCATCGGCCGACAACATCACCGGAACGGGTGGAGGAGAAGAGGGGCGGGACTGCATCTAGGGCGGTCGCCACCCGGCAGGGCGCTGGCGATACTGGCGCCATCCATGGTGCCGATCCCCACAGTAGTAGCGGGCGAAGCCGTTGGACGCCTGAGGCGTATGCCACGGCTGACACTGCCATTGTGGACGCGGTGCCTGCAACGTATGTAGAGCCGGTGCCAACCATGGTGCCGGTTGCGTTCCCTGCCACGCCAGTCTGCTCATCGCCAGAGCTCGGCGTGGGTGAGTGCACACGACACTTGCTCCCACTGGCACAAGGCCACATGGGAGGTGAGCGGTCGAAGCATGATCTCTCAGATGTGCTGCGACGCCGCCATGAGGGCGGTCACCACCGCGCTAGTGGTGCACTGCTGTGCAACTAAAGTGTGTGACCTCAAGTCGCCTTTGGTGCTGATTCTGCACCGGGTTCCGTCGTCAGCCGACGACTGTGGCCTCAAGCCACCTTCGTTGCTGCTGCTACTGCTGCAACTCTTGCGACGGATGCTGCTGCAGTGGTTCCCGTCGTCAGCCGACGGTGGTGGCCTCAAGCCACACGAAAAAGGAAAAATGCGTAAAGGACTACAATGGTGGTAACACCAGTGCTGCCTCTGTGGCTGCTGTTGCCGCTGCTGCTCCAGCTCCGGTCGCAACTGCTGCTGTTGGGGCTATCGCAACTGCTGCTGCTGCCGTTGTACGGGTAGCTGCTGCACTCCCCCTTTCCCCCCCTCCTTGACTCTGACGCAGGGGCGCAGAATGGTTGCCAAGGAACACTCTCTGTGGGATAATCCCCGCGATATCTCCTGTCGCGGAGACGTCCACCGCGGAGCTGTCACCGCGGAATGTCACTGCGGAGCTTTTACCGCTGAGCCGTCACCGCGAAGCCGTCACCGTGGATCTGTCACCGCGGAGACGACACCGTCGTTTTGTCGTGGCGGAATTTTCCACGGCCTGCCGCGGAGCGCCTTGGCGGAACCCTTCAACGCGGAACACCGCCTCTGTGAAACGTCTCCGCGGAACTCCTCCACGGACCCCCTCCGCGGTACACCTCACCGCGGAATGCCACGGAACCGCCGCGGAACTGTCACGGAATTCCGCGGGTTTTGCCGCGGAACAGCGGCCACGGTCGCAGGGAATAGCAGCCGCGGTCGCGGACGCGGAAAGCGGCGGGGATGCCGCAACTCGACGGGGGTCCGTCGGTGCGTTCCGCAACCACCACGGCGTGTTTCGCGTTTTGGCGACTGCAGGACGGCCGCGGAACTGTCGCGGTCTTGCGGTCCTCGGAGCACCCGGGGAACCACCGGCGGAACACCGGCGCGTTCCAGATCCACCGCCGAGCGTCCGCCACGGAGTGCCGCGGATCTTCGGATCGGCGTGGATCTGCCACGGCGCTGTCACCGCGGAGTCGCCACTTCGGAACGTCGCGAGCAACCGCGGCAGAGTCGCGGCAATGTTGACGCATTCCGCTGTGGCCGCAGAGTTGCCGCATCCGCTGCGGAGTTCGCGTCACCGCGAAGCACTCGGCAGTTTTCCGCGGATCGACGGATCGACCGCGGAATTGTCGTGGATCGGCCGCGGATTTGTCGCGGATCGGGCGCGGAACGGCCGCGGTCGCGGAACGACCGCGGATGTTTTAAGAAAATGGTCGGAAAGGTGGTGGGTCCTCCCAGGACCTCTCGCCGTGACGGTGGGCGCTGCTGCTGCTGCTACTCAAGGCGACGGCTGCGGTCGCTCACTGGTGCCACGGTTGCTGCGCCTCTGCTACGCAGTCGTGCGAGCTCTGGCTCGCTGCTCTGATACCATGCCAAGATTCCTGAAAGCTTCCCACGCCACCTAGCTTGCTAGCCGAGTTGCTGTTCACTGACTAGGCACTGGCCTGGTCAGCTGAAGCGCGAGTCACAAGGCATGACATGCTGTGGAAAGGGTTGGAACACAGATGGAGTGCACCAAGTGCTGGAATCTGAAAGTAATTGCAGAGTTAGTTACAACAATGAGCCAAAAGCACCTAAATAGCTGGGGCAGCCTGGTGCGCAGTCAACGCACCCAGGGGCGCGTTTGGCTGCACACTAGGCACACCTTGTGCAAATCTGCGCACACTGCTAGAATGGCCCGCCGAGGTCGAAAACACTCACCCGGCCGTAACTTCCTGCACAGGCGTCAGAATGACGCGCCGTTTGAACCAGAATGACCAGCGCGACGAGGCGGACGCGTCCGTATCATGCAAGGAAGTCACACCGGTTTGACACACCAGGTGCGCGGGTCTCGACCAGCACAACCTCGACCGAAATCATCGTGTCAGACTCAACACAAACCACGCTGTCCTCACAGGGGTGTCAGGCCAAAGCCCACACACCAACAAAAGTAGGATGTCGAGTGTGTGGATTACAGGGTTTGTGCGGGGTCGGGGTTGGGGGGGACGTGAGTAGTATACTTGTGATGCGTCTGTAAATGGACGAGGGTGCCCACGGTGATGGACGGCTGTCCGCTTTGCCAATGCTGAGAGAAAAAAATCGAGGACCGCCCCCTAGCCCTCCCTCCTTTCCATGCCGTAAAAGCAGCACTTGCACCCAATAGCTTGTTCAACTGTGGGACTGGAATATTTTCCAAATTCAGGTTTCTCTCACACAACTGGAGATGGTTCTCTCGAGCTCTTGATAGGTTGTGATTTTAAGAACTTTTCGTTGGAAATGGTTTCTTGAGACTCCATTTCAGACTCCATTTCTCATTCGCGAAATGTGCATTTCAGACTCCATTTCTCATTCGTGAAACATAAATAAACCGTGAGACGACGAAATTTGACGCTAAGTTCTTCATTACCTACTATGTAAGAAGAAAGAAACATACATTTGCCTGTTACGAAAGAAAGGATCGTCGGAATATCGGCGGAGAGAAGATTGCATCACATTCCACCAACCCCTAATATCCATGGAAACTTCTGTGTCCATTATCCTATTTGAGAGACATTTAAGTGCGTCAGCAAAACAGGGTTGGGCGCCAATGAATACGCACGGACCAACCCGTCCCATGCCGACGGGGTCGTCTGTGTGTTTTCCTCAGCACGTATGGACTAATGTTCTCGCGGTACACTGTTTTGTACCGATTCCTGTGATGTGCATTACTACCATGTACCGTGGTATAATTGAAGTACCATTGTTACTGAACGGTACCGTTGATACTGTGGTAGCGGTACCGATATCGGTACTAACCTCCTAAGAAACTAGGATACCATGGTACTGAATACCGCAATAGTCACCTACCGCGGTATTCAGTACCGCGGTACCCAGATAACGCGGTATTGCAGCCCTGACAAGGAGTAATGAGCAAGAGAGAGTGAAGAGGTGGTTGACAAGGCCACCCATGCGAGATGGTCTTGCTTGGGGCCTTGACGCCACCCATGGGGCAGGGCCCAACCACATCGATTTTTAATCCGATGGCAGCTACTAGTGCTGCTGACTAGACAACTAGGCAGAACGGCCCCTAGGGATCGGCAACCCACAAGTACCTCAAAAGATCTCACCAACATGCAAGATAACGATGCGCAACATCGGTCACGGAGGTATGTCGCATGAAAGTCTAGTTCTCATGTCATGTCCAAGCAAGAGTGCTCATCTCAACGTGTCAGCCAGCGTGCAAATATGGCATCGAATGATCACCATGCAGTTGAATATGCCCAATCTCTTGACCATTGCAACTAACAAGCCTGTGTGGCCCGTGGCGCTTGAGTTCTTGCAGCATGAGATGTGTGCATGGATGCAACGGCTCAAAATCCACGCGCGCTGGGAAGATTGTTCATTTATCGCATGGAAACATGTGCAAATGAAGTCAAGAGATCAGTTGGATGGCTTCATACCCCACAATCACACTCCCTCATGATCTGCGGACGCACACAACCACATGCACTCGTTAACTTCACAATCCAAATCAGTGAGACGGCAAGTCATGCACCTCCTCCACAGTCCATGGATGCACAATCCCACAGACTCACAAATAGGCATGTGAACAACATGCAAGTGACAGAAGTACCTTCATTAGGGGGCCTCAAGAGGAAGGCACTATGACAGAGTGCAAGACTCAATTTGGGGAGGTCATTAGCACGCAAGACGCCAACCGCATGCACAGCAGACTTGGAAATGCCACTCCTGAGAGCCTTAGTAAGAATTTCTGACGCGTGTCGACCAAGACGACTTCAACCTCCACTGCCGCGATGTGCTAACGCAATGTGTTGATGTGCTTCATGCGGTTGTGGTGCATGCCATCATTCTCAGCGATGGCCTTTGTTCTCTGGTCGCCACATTGCACGGTGATGCAGCATATGGACAAACAAAGATGCTACAGAAAGCGACACAACAAGATGCTCTCACACGTACCTGCGTCGAGTGCATACTCGGCCTTGCTATAGCTGCAAGCCACACACCCCTGTTTTCCACTCTTCCATAAGACAGCACTGCCATCTTCTCATTCAGTCGGCCGTGTAAGAATACATTGTTCACATCCATGTAATATGATTCCCAGTCATGCTGAGCCACAAGGCTGAAGAGGACACGAGCAGTGGTGGTACGACCAACAGGTGCACAGGTCTGGTCAAAGTCGGCCCCAAGGATGTGAGGAACCCGTTAGCCGACATTCGTGCCTTGTAGTGCTCCACTGAGCTATCTAGCTTCAACTTTCACTTCAAGACCCAACGAACTGAGACTCCCTTACATCCACAAGGTAGCTCAACAAGTTCAAAATAATTGTGCTCCTTTAGGGAATCAAGATCCCCCTGTATAAATTGCTCCTAAAGAGTAGCTTCAGCAGTCTCTTGAGCTTGGTGCACAGTCATAGGCTCAGGGGGAAGCGAGGAGAGATCGCTGGCAGAGGAGCATGAATTAAAGTCACCAGACTCTAAGGACTGAACAATAATCTGAAACTCTTCAGCAATTAGAGAGTAGCCAAAAGCAGTGTCAGGCTGGACAATACCGATGGCGAGACCAAGGGCGTCAAGACCAGTGGGATGGACAGAGCGTGCCATACAGGGCTGTGAGGGATGGTGGCTGGTGATGTACTGTGAGGAAGACAGTGAGGGGACAGCTTGACGCCTCCCCCTACGCGTAGAAGGCTCAGGATCAGCAGCAAATTCTGTCCAATTAGAAAGGACGGAAGACGGAGACTCAGAGGGGAAAGGAGCATATGTGAAGGGTCGTGCAGAAGTGCAAGAAATGGGGACAGACACAGAGGAATCCTGGCGTAGGAGAGAAGGGAATCTTATAGTGTGTGAATTCTGGGTAGGATGCGTGGACTCAGATGCAGACACCGATGTAGGCAGTGGTGAGGACTCAGGAGAGGGAGAAATCGGGAACTCTGAGGAGGGGGAAGACCCTGAGACAGTCGCAGACAAGGGAGATGTGGAAGAGGGAATTTTTTACCCAAGAGGGGCTGCACTCCCAAGATCAGAGGGTGAACAAGGAACACCTCCCCCAAGCCAATGAAGAGAGCCAAGAGAAGGTGGGGGAGCCTGATGAGGCAAGTTACCTATGAAAACATCCTCGAAGAAGATGGAATAATGGGTGTGCGTTGAAGGACCCAATCTCACCAGTGAGATTTTCAGGGCCGCCCGTTATGAGAGCACGGACAGCATGGCAGGCCTCAGGTGGGATAGGAACAAAAGGAGAGATAACATCATGATAACACTCCCAGAGCTGTTCACCATGTGCCCAGACATTGAAGAAAAATTCCCATGATGCAAAAGTGAGAGAGGGATTGAAGCATTTTGGGGATGGTTCAAAATCACGCAGACACGCCTTTGGTAATGCAAGGGATTTGGCTGCGGTTGTGTCTGAAGTAGTTTCTGCAGTGAGAGAGTCAGAGGATGAGAGTGCGGCGCCAGCGGCCATGGAAGTGGGTGTGGAGCCAGAGGAAAATGTAGCAGCGATAGCAGTGACAGAGCTGCTTTCTAGAGAAGAAGTCATATACAACATGATCATATCAGCAATTTTTTCAGAGAATGACACATGATCGTTCTGCTCGTGTTGCAAACACTTTTCGGCAACACACTGTGCAGCAAGAACAACCTAGTACTCTATGCTCATGCAAGTGCTGCAAGTCAGCTTGTAGAGTAGCATACTGCTCATCATCAATAGGCATGATGGAAGACAGTTCAGTCTATCGAGAAAAAAATTGGTAGAGTTTCCCTTTCCCCGGTGGGTGTGGAAAATTTGGATGGAGGTTCTGGAGAAGCTTCCTAGCTGCAAGACAGCCCAACACAAGACAGGGAAGACCCAGGGGTGCGCACAACAGAGAGAGGAGCAGAGGGAAAAAAGATGCATACAAGACCCAAGAGAACTCACCAAGCCTAGCTGTGCTCCGAGAGAAGCAGTGGCAGTGCAGGGGCAAAAAATACCCCCAACACAGTGATAGTAGATGCTGTGGAGATGATCAGGCACATGGCTCCAGTGACAGCCACTGTAGAGAAGGCGGAGGCGGCTGGTGCTGCTGAAACCAGGTGAAGGATACACTATGACGAGCTAGAGGAAGATGATGCATTGATGGTGGAGCTGACACCTGGGTAGGAACGTTCACGGTTGCAGCTATAACAGGACCTAGGTAGATGGCTGCAGTGGTGTAAGCCTCCACTATCCAGCCCGCTGCAGTGGTAGCTGGTGCATGTAGCACGCGTGTGGATGGTGAAAACATAGAGGAAATAGCAGTGCTAGCATCTAATAGTGCTGTGAAAAGTGAGAGATGATCAGGCAA
The DNA here is from genome assembly GCA_023375785.1 of Penium margaritaceum. NCBI lineage: Eukaryota > Viridiplantae > Streptophyta > Zygnematophyceae > Desmidiales > Peniaceae > Penium > Penium margaritaceum. The sequence goes on from SZWC01003630.1 coordinate 130,423, forward strand.
CAGTGGCGGGGCAGAAGGTGGAGCTGTCAGAAATAGAAAACACCGATAATGGATCTCAATAATGGCTTAGGTCCAGGATCTAGCCACCTTGACTAACGGCTCTCCGGTCTCACAACCGTTGAGAGCTACAGTCGAGATATCCCATAATAATGTGACTGGTGCCACCCGCGTTCGGCTAGTGGAAAGAAGCCGTTGTCCTAGTATGTTGTCCTGTTCTGCCAGTATACTACCGAGAATGTTCATTCCCTCTTGATGAACCCAGAATGGTTACTTCCAACCTGTTTTCTTTGGTTCTGCGACTTCGCCGCCATGTCTCCGCTCTGCTCGCCCATCTCTCATCCTTTCGCGTCCTCCAATATGAGCCCTCGCTCTCCCTCCTTCTCGCTGTGTCACTGTTGCTCCTTCGCTCAGTTCGTCTAGCCCATCACTTCTCCACTTCCACCGCTGGCATTCTCTCGGCAAACTCCTATCTACTCCCGCCCTGGTTCCTACAACCTTCTTGTCCTTGCTTTCCGACTAACTCCCGCATCTCCTTTTAGCTCTTCGCTTATGTCAACGCTCCTCAGTGCATCTGTGCACATTGCTGCTTCTGCATGCTTCTTCCATCACGCGGCTCATTCACTTCATTCTTCTATGGTATCAGAGCGTCAGGTGACATTGCCTGGTTCCTCCTGACCACGTCATCGCTTCATTGCTTCCATCGCCGCTTTCTGCCATCCTGCCAATGCCTGTCGCCACCGCCGCTCCGCACCTATCAGCTTCATCAGCAGCTGACATCAGCATCATTGTTTCAACTACTCCTTAAGTCGTGGCAGTACTGATCACTGAGACAAAGCCCTGCGTTCAATCACACACCCGTGGCAACGCTCAGTACTTCTCCATCTCCAACAGCCTACAGCAGTTCCTGAAGCGCTCTCTGCCGCCAACATCATCAAAGCTTCCTGCCGCCCCGCCACCTTCATCAAATTTCCTCCGTTTTCTCCTCCTTTCTCCATTTTGTCTGCATTTTTCTCAGCTAACCAAATTCTCTGGATACTACACCTGTGTGCCTCTCTTTCTCACCACTAGTGACAATTTCTGTGACCGAGTGGCACAGTCACATCTCCGTCAACGCCTCTGTCTCCCGCAGTGCCTTGTCTATCATGTCCTCCCCCTCCTACAACAGTCACCCCTTTTTGCTCTATCATCTTCATCAACATCATTTGCATCTTCTGGCAACAACCGCCTCTTCACCTCAGGATCATCCCTCGAGCCGCTCTCTCGCGCCGCCTCTCCGCTCGCAGCATCTGCAGAACGCTGCGTGGAATCAAGACATCGGACACCACCAGTCTTCTTGCTCGTCGGTCTCAAGCCAACTGGGGAACAAACCGTCACTCTCTTGATCTCCGCAAAATACCTTTGCCTCTCTCGAACCGCCCTCTCTGCAGCAGCATTTCTCTTACTGTCAAGATATTGGACACCACCACTCCTTCGGTCTTCAGCCAATTGGGGGCACAAGCCGTCACTTTCCTGACAACGGGAAACTCTCTGCTTCGTCAGCATCTGCCGCCCCTCGCTCTTCTGCTGCATCTCTCTTCATCAGCAGCTCCTCGCTCGACCATACTTATCCTCATCATTCTCTTCAATCCCAATCAGCTTCATCCGCATCATCTTCCATCTCATTAGCTCCATCCGCATAATCATGCTTCATCATCTTCATCATCTACAGTGCACGAGGTTTCAATCCGCGGCTTCTCCGCTATCATCCGCCATCATAATCATCATCTTCATCATTCCTCAGGGATCCGCAATGCACGAGGTTTTTCCCCCGCACCCAATTTCATCATCAAATCCATCACTTCCTCATCATCATCATCATCATCTCGGCACAAGGACCCGCCCGGTCAAACCGCAAATCTCGCGGCGACCTGCACCCAAGCCGATTCTCTTCCGCATCACACGTGGTTTTGCCCCTGCGCCCAGTCCATCGTTCTCTGAAATTCATCATCAGCTCGGCACAAGGACCCGCCCGGTCGAACCGCCATCTCGCGATGACCTGCGCCCACGCCCATTTTCCCTTGCAGTGCACGCAATTCGCCCCTGTGCCCACATGTTGTCCAGCAATCCTCCTCTGCCATCCTCAAGGAATCCTTTGCATCTGTGGCCAACACAAGGCCAGCTCGCGGGATGGGTCTCCACCACCTGTGCCCAACCTGCAACCATGCTCACATCACCCCCCAAGTCATTTACAAAGTGGGTGGTATCCACGGGTCGTGCGGCCATGTAGAAGGGGCATGCCATATCCTTGGTCCACCGCACCTTGAGCTCGTCCAACACTAGCTTGAAATTCTGCTCTGCAACATGCGCTGGCTTGCGGCCTCTGGGTTTGCGGAGGGCCTTCAGTGCATCCATGCAGTCGAGGATTCCCTCATACATCACACCAGCCGTGCCACCCAGGGAGTGTGCAATGCACAGCACATCCACAAGCGGGTTGAACTGGTCACAGAGTTGGCAAACCTGCACCCAGAGAATACAGCAACGGACAATTTTCTGCACCTTCTTCTTCCGATGCTTGAATTCCCCATTGCACCTGCTTCCCATCTCCTTCGATGTCTCCGAGTTCACCAGCTTCAGGAGGGAAGGGCACATGTCGAGCACGCGCTGCGTGATTATGTGTGCGGTAGAAAACCGGGTGTCACGGCATGGCAGAAGTATCCGTCCCCCACTCTGTTGCTTGAGCCATGCACGGGGTATGTCGTTGTTCCGAAAGAAGTTCACTACGCGCTCCACCCTTGAAAGCACCCCAGCTTCCCACAAAATCTTGCAAAATTCCTTTATGCCAAGGTCCACGTTGTGGGCACAGCAGCCCTGCCACAGGATGCCCAGGTACTTCTTCTTTAAGTTCTGGAAGGAGTACTTGCTGACTGCGGTGCTGTCACGGATGACGGACACAACGTGCTTTGCACCAAAACAAAACCACCAAAACAATGGCATCCTCTATTACTGCAGTGACCTGGTCTGCATTGTGAATGATGCCACTGGCATCCTTGAAGAAGGCGTGGTAGGTTCCCTTGGCGTTGATAGCCAATGAGTTGTAAATTGGGCACTGCTGCACATTTGCCCACTCTTCCACTGCAAGTGAGACCCCGTAGATGGGCCAACCCTGCTTTAGCGACTCATCCAGCTGCTCGAGTTCGAAATCGAGCTTGGGCAGTAGCTTGGACATCACCCTGCCACACTTAGGCAGGCGGAAATTTGTCGTGGTGGCTTGTGCAGGCCTGAACACTTTTAGCAGCAAGGGCTCCATGTAGAATGAGACTGGGAGTGTGGCACTGGCCATGAGCTTAGTTATGGCCATCTGACATGCTTTTTTGGCCGTTGTGTGAACATGCGCATGCATGCTCCTCCACCATTCTGGCCACCCTCTGCGGCTGTAGGGAGGTAGGGGTCTCCTGCAAAGATGGCGCATGCTGGACGTGCTGCTGGTGTGGCGGTGGCGTCTGCTGCTGCACATCCTGCTGCAGTCCGTAGTCATCGTCATCTTCAGCTGGAAGCCCATCACGCTCCAAAGTAACTGCACTCTCACCCTATTCCCAGAACGTGGGCTATGTAACTGGCTTCTGGCTTCTTCCTGAGCAGTCCCCACAACCGTTTTAGAGCCTCGCACTGACTGGCTTCCAGCCATACGGTGGTTGTGGCCTCTGCTCCAAGCCCAGCGTATTGCGTGCAAGAGGAGGAGGGTAGTCACAGCAGCAAACATCCAGGTTTGCTTCTACAAAGTGCTTCCTGATTCTTTCGTATGTGCCACTGAGAGTGACAACACATGATCCACAGTAGAATCCAGGGCGCCTTGCAGGAATTTGCACGGGTAGACAGTGGCGTGACAATGCTTGAGTCAGGAAGTCTTCGTGGAGCTATCCCACTGGAGCAGGATTGAAGTCGGCTTGAGTGAAGCGAAGGATGGAGCCCTGTGGTGAGGCACCCTGAACAGTGGAGGAACCCGCCTTGGAAAAGGAGCTCGTGGGTACTTTCTTCGGTGGCATGAAAGGACATGGCCTCCGAGGCCTCGTCCTCGACCCAAGTGTCTAACACAAACACAGAAGAGGGAGAATGGTTGTGTCTGTGCTTTTACCTAGTTCTCACAGCTCTGATGGCGGTTGGCTGTCTGCGTAGCACATGGCCAGATGATGCATCTAGATTTCCATACTCAGATGGAAAGATCCAGTCATGGACATGTGCTAGTGAAACAACAGCGATTGATCTGTTCAATGACCAATCCATGGCATAGAATATCCATGTCATGGATTTCTGGAAGTAAATAAATGATGGCAATTGGCCATTCCGATGACCAATCCATGGCGTGGAATATGAAAGCCATGGATTCTTGTAAGTAAGTAAATGATGGCAATTGGCCAGTACGATGACCAATCCATGGCATGGAATATCCATGCCATGGATTATTGAAAGAAAGGATCAGACATAGCTGTCCTAGGGCTGATCAAGTATGCCGGCCTAGCAACTACATAGAACCATATAAAACATGAGGTTTGTCGAACACATCAAGGATTTTGTTGACGACCTTGTTAAACCATGCTCTCAAAATAGTCATTGTAGGTCAGTCCACGCTAAATGGTAATATCACCACTGACATCTGCATCGTACAAGGACATGTCGAGTGACACGTCGTAAGTCTTGATGCCACTCAATAAAGTTTTTGTCTTCTTCATCAATGAATTTAAGCAAGGGAATCTGAGAAATTAGTCTCTGGAAATGTGGGTCCATTGCTGGTGGATCAAGGTTCCAGCCACTGACTCCATAGCGTAGTCCTCGGCCGAACATGCTTGTGAGAAGTAAGGAGGATAGTGTGCGAGTAGATGATGAAGGTTGAGTAATGGCAGAGGAGTAGCAGGCTGATGCTGAATTTCAGTGCCGGGGCAGAAGGCGTGCATTGAAAAATGAGACGAGGGGTAAAGATGTGGCAAGGGGAGGGCGGGAGCCGACGTGCAACGAGAAGTTTGCTGCCGGCGCGGGTGCAGGCTACTGCAAGGCAGCCAGCTCGCATCACAGTTGAGGTCGATTCGGTGACCACTTGCCGCCTCAGTGACAAGGCAAGGGCCACAGTTGGACGGGTGGTGGGGAAGGAGCTGCAGCCATATGTTCCTTCCTCCACCTCGTTCAGGTATCCAACCTCCATGAGCTCTCCATCAAGCTATTGTCGCAGTTATGTGCCTCCTCGGACTGTGAGAGGATCTTCTCCACACACTAGCGGATTAACACCGCATGCTAAAACTGCTTCCGTGTATGCACATTGGAGATTGTGGTGCGATGCAACGTGTAACTCCACAAGCACTACAAGCGCATGAAGTCACGTTGCGGACAAGACATGAACTGGCTGCAGGATGAGGACTGCCAAAGTGAGGAATATGGAGAGCTGGTTCCAGATATCGGGGAGCAGGAAGAGGAGGATGCAGGTAGAGAGGATGAGAATGAGGATGATTAGGTGGAGAAAGAAGAGGAGGTGTATGTGGAAGGGGAGGAAGATGAGGAGGGAGGCCGAGGAGACGGATAAACCAATGTGCAGCTGCCACGTCATACTGGGCTGGCCGAGGATGCTCCGGCGTACGCGCGTCCAGTGCGCACTTGGGCCATGGTGGAGGAAGACAGTGACCAGGCTACTGGCACTGCTGATGATGCTGATGGCAATGTAAGCAGTGCTTACGATGATGCTGCTGGTGATGATGCTGGTGATGCTGCTGGCGATGGTGCTGCTGGAAATGCTTTTTGCGATGATGCTGCTGCTGGAGATGGACCTGCTGGGGATGGTGGTGCTTCAGGAGCTGCTGCCGGTGATTCTGCTGGCCATTCAGCGGATAATGCTGCTGGCGATGCTGCTGAAGATGCTGTTGGCAATGCTGCTGAAAACGCTGCTGGGGCTGGTGCAGCTACTGCTGGCAATTTTTCTCTTGCATTTACAGGTACATGTGATATTGGTGCGGCACGTGCCAGTAGCCGCAAAGCAACAGGTAGCGAGGGCGCTGCAGGTGGAAGAGGTGCTGCAGGCGGCAAGGGCACAAGAGGTGGCAAGGGCGTTGCTGGTGGCAAGGGAACTGCTGGTTGCAATGATCCTGCAGCTAGCAAGGGTTCTACTGGTTGCAAGGGCCCTGCAGCTGGCAAGGGCCCTTGCAGTGCAAAGAAGGCCACCACCATATCTTTGACCAGGGCTGTTTCCAATGGTACCACCCAGGCTGGCGCTAATGGAAATAAGGGCAGCAAGCAGCTTTGGGAGCGGTAGACTGCTAGGGGGAGGAGTAGGTAGGGGTATGGGGTGTTGGCTCAGTGGTTACTATCTCTCTGATGCGTTGAAATCTGATGACATCTTAACATGCTGGTGTTCCTTTTTCACTGCATTTGAATTTCATGATTTGTCAACATTTAGCAAATCTAGAAATACATAGAATAAACTGAGTACAACCCATGGAATGTGTAGTATATACATGGTGAAATGGTACAAGACAATCTGTGTTGCTTGATTTTGTCACATAATGATCCAGATGTATACAGCAGAAAAGGTAAAGTTTCTGGTCCTAGGTTCATTGGCCTCAAACATGCTATGAATGCAATCACCATGTATGGTGAAGTTGTAAGATGTTTCATCATCATAACTGAATCATTACATTCAAATTAATGCCTGTTAATACTTGTAGTGAGACAAGTTCATTGAAATTTTCAGTGTCCCTCTCACACCCATTCCGGGGTGGCCAAGGTGGCGTTGTGCCTGAAGATCACAACGATGTGTCGATGTGCACATCGTTGTGCTGGGGTTCTATGGGGGCAGTATAAAACTAAGCGAGAGTGCAGTGATAGTGCTGTGATAGTATAGTGAGAGTGATGTGAGAGTGCTGGAAGAGAACAGTGAGAGTGCAGTTGTTACAGCGTGGTGGCGGCCATGGCGACAAAAACCGCCACGGCCCAGATCAGTGGGTGCGGGAGAATCCACCTTCCTTTCATGTCACTGCGTAGATCCCTCACATGGCTCTGATACCAGTAGGTAGCATGGAGTAATTATGGGTGAGGAAGCAAGCAGAAGAGGATGAAGTGGCTCATGTGACACACATGCCATACATCAGCGATGACGTGAATCACTTAGCAAAGAAATACTTGAGCAACAAGGAGTGAGCAAGCAAGTGAGGAGAGGTCGTTGAAGTGGCCATCCATGCGAGGTGGTTTCTCGTGGGGCCTCGACACCAAGGGGCCACGCCCAAACATACGGGTTTTTAGTCCGGTGGCAGCTACTCGTGCTGCTGACCAGACAGCCAGGCAGCACGTCCCCCAGGGTTGAGCAACCTACAATCACCTTGAAAATTCTCACCAATATGCAAGATGGAGATGCGGCACATTGGCCACGAGCGTATGTAGCATGCATGTCTAGTTCTCATCCCTAGGTCCAAGCAAGAGTACTCATATCAACTTGTCAGCTAGCGTACAAAATCTCTGGCATTGAATGATCACCATGAATCTGCCCTATCTCTTGGACATCACAACCAGCAATCCTGTGTGGCCTGTGAAACTGGAGTTCTTGCACCCTGAGATGTGTGCATTGACCCAGCGTCTCAAACTCCATGCACGTTGGAAATATTGTTAGTTTCTTGCACGACAGCATGTGTGAGTGAATTCAAGATATCACCTGCATGGTTCATATCCCGCACCTACAGGCCTTGCATGTGACAAGTCCACTTCAATATCATTCCTGCAGAAAGGCAGCGCAACCAATTAATTGTAAATCTTGAAGTTTTTTCAGAGGTGGTGGTTGGATATTCTGAACATTTTTTCTCAGTATAGTGGCATGCTCTTCATTCTAGATTGGTCCTCTTCAAATGGACAGCCTTCACTTGCTATTCTCTCAACTTCAGATCCACGTTGCAATGTGACATGGTCGTGGTCTAATGTTTCCTACTCTCAAGAATTGTTAACATGAAAAGAGTGCTTGTCATACATGCTATGATGTTTGTGTAGAATCTACGTGGAATGATCTTGGAGAAGTGGGTCTTATTGTCCCATGGTGAGGCTGTTCTTTTCCCTCATGTGGATGAAATTTTTGTAAAGCAAAACATTTCGTCTGCTGCAAAAAACAACATTGATTTGCTGTTGCATTTTTGTTGTTGCTGTTGCTGATTTTTTTTTTTTGGTGTTTGACGTATAAGTTATTGCTCGCAAGGGTGCATGGAAGCGGGGCAAATAGTGAGAAAGATTGTGAGATGACCCCCACACCAAGCACGCCATGAAAAATCTTGCTGTACTTAGCAAGATTTTTACACAATGTAAGAATGAATGAGCCTAGGAGATCGGTGTGAGAGCACGCCAGCAAGAACAAGCCTTGCTCACATTTCTCTAGACCACACCGCTACCCAGAGTTTGAGCCCAACCACTCGGTATGTTCAGAGGATAGCTACTCACCAAATCTGAAGATGAATAAGGCTCGGTGGCCCCCTAAGGATCAGAATCCAGGACATAAAGGCAACTCCCCACATGCATGTTTGGGAAAGAACAAGGGATGCTAAAGAGTACGAGGTCATGCTCCCACTACGAGAAAAACAAAAGAGTCAAAAGAATGGTATACATATGTGTGTGCATGTGGAACAAGGCAAGAGGGAAATTCAGGTGTGAAGGGCCACAGACTGACCATAAATGTTAAAACTCCCCATGACCCACAGTAACAGAAGCCACATGCTATAGCAAGATAGTGTGAAAAATATAGTGTAATACGGCACAGTTACGATGTGTGCCTTCATGAGAAATTCTTCTCGTTGTGACTGCTTGCCTATCTACACAACCCAAACAATGGTGGCGGTAATGAATTCACGTACAAAGTGATACTCAGTATTGGTATGCTTGGTGTGTGAGTGGTTCATACCTTCCTTTTCAGTAATAGCTTTTGTGCTTTGGTTATCAAAGCAAAGGGTGATGCAGTGAATGGGAATGCATATTTCCTACAGGTAGGAGCACAGCCAAACAGCTTTGCATGTACTTTTGTTCAGAGCAACGCACTCAACCTCACTCAAAATCCTTGCAATGCATCCCTGCTTGCCTCTTTCCAAGAGACGGCCATTTCCTAAGCCAAGAAGATAAAAACCTGTCTGACTTTGTGCACTTGCATCATGTGTGCAGTCACTGAGAATTACTGAGTGTTGTGCTCTAAAGTACAACCCCGTAAACACCGTGGAAAGCATGCTTTATATGATATGCAGTGCGGCCCATGTATCACCAGTTGCCTCACTCCTGAAACTGTGTATCAACAACTGTATTGGGAAGTGAACAAACTAGTGAACATGGATGGTTTGCAAAAACAACTAAATATCACATAGGGCCCATTTTAATTTTCATATTGCACAAGGAATATACATGTGGGCGTTTTTGACATGCATTCATGTGGATGTTTTGTGAAAAATGTTTGCATACAAGAATACACTTCTTGATGCACTGATTGACAAGTGCGTGAATCTGAGGCGATGAACCATAACTCGTGCGGCCTCCAGATGAAACTTCATCGGACACTGAGAGAACCAGGACAGAAATTTGAACCAGGAAAGAAATTTAGACGCAAAGCTACGTCTACACGAGTGGTGGTGGCTAGGTACATTAGTGAGCCAATGACATGCAAGAATTCAGTGACATCCACCTCCTCCTCTGGTTTGGTGAAATTGTTTGACTTTAAGAGTGTCTATCATGCTGCAGTCATTGGAGCGGAGGAAGTAGGAATTGCAGAGAGTATGGATGAAAAATCATCTCCCAGACTACGTATATGTGCATCCTGGTGAACATGTAGTACCCAATGTGAGCGGCCATGCTTGAGCTCAATTTCCAAGAAGACTCAAAGCAGAACGATGTCCTTCATCTTGTGAGCAGTCTGCATTAGACCCATTACAGAGTGGATAGCTGTAGGACTGGGGATGCAACGAGAAGATCATCAGCATAGGCAAGGATGGCCACAAGAGGGGAAAAGGATGCATTAAAAAGCAAGGCTAGTCAACCGTAACTCAAAAAAATCATCCCTTCCTAAGAATAAAAGTGACATCCTGGTTCCAGAATCATGGTAATTACTTCATTCCATAGAGGGCCTTAAGCAGATGCCACACTTTCTTGGTGCCATCAGTGAACTGAGATGTCTGAATAATGTTCATCTATTTGTCAAGCTTATCATGAAGGAAGACGTTGAAATTCATTTGCTCCAGGTCCCTGTTGTGCTGGGCCACCAGACAGAGAAGGGCCCAAGAAATTGTATAGCAACCCACTGGGGAAAACGTCTCATCAAAATTGACCCCAGGGATTTGTGAAAATCCTTCGGCGGTGAGGCAAGCCTTAGACCGCTTGACCGAGTCGTCAGGTTTTAGATTCTGGCACAAGACCTACTTGGAATAAGTAACCTAACGACCTGGTTGGAGATCCACCATCTTGTACACATCAGTCAGAGCACCCAACAATTCATGGATTGCTTTATTGCAACAGTGTCGTGCGCTTCATGGATTTTCATGGGCCACAGGGGGTATTAGTGTTACACCAACTGGAATGTAGATGTCTAACAGGTAGAAGTTGCGAAACAAAAGAAAAAAAAAAAGAAAATGAGACACACGAATAATTAGAAGAGGTAACAAGTGTAATTCAATGATAAGTTCCAAATTTTCAAGCACATACATATACGTGCTAGAACAAGAGAGAGGCATACTTGGGATCTTAGGCACTCGAGGCAAGCGGCACGTGCAAAGTGATGCCATGAGTGGGTGCTTTGAGGAACTTTGCTGAAAAGTTGGGGTTCCGAGAATATCAAGGCACGTCTCTACAAAAGTCTAGTGCCATCAAGAAGTTGACTGAACACTGTCAAATTGTGTTTACGGTTTGGGGAAATTCCTGTCGAACGTTGTAGGGAGTGGTCAGAACTCTTAGAAAATTCTGGAACAATGCACCGGAGGTTGAGGCAGCTGGCCAAAATTCCTTGGCTGATTGGTGTAAAAATCTGGTCGTTGCCGCGTCCTGGGCGACAAATTCAATGACAGGAAATCTCACGCATGAATTTTATGTGCTCTGTATGTCAGGGATGTAAGTGTTCACACGTGGCAGGTAGCATAGCAATTACAAAGAAGAGAAAAATCCAAAACTTTGGACAGTACGTGCACCTTGATGAAAAGTGTGGAAACAGTCCAGCACATAGATAAAAAATACAAAACAGAAAGGCACGGTGGGGTCTTAGTGTAATGTGTTACAGGACCCAGATTTTTTACAAGTACAATGTCTAGAGCAAAGTACGATTTGGGATGATGTGACCTATGAGTTATGTGAAAGAAGAATGAGTATACTTCAATGAAAATTCTCAGGATTTTTGGTCACATACTTTCATTTGCCAAAACTAAAGTGAAGCACAGTTAAGGTGCTGGATGCTTAACGAGAACAGCGTGTTTTTATTTTTATCGTGTGTGCTTGCTTCGAGAAACTCCATTGAGAGGTAGAATGAACACAACAGAAACATTGTTAGAGTTTATGGTAGTTTTCTTGACCCTTCAAGAAGATGGTTGAAGGTGTCAGAGACTTCTGAATGCAATACCAAGATGAGCGACAGTTGGCCAGAACACCCTCGATATGATGGCATCGGAAGTTAAAAAATGACTACCCAGTGAGAATATTAGAGGAAAATTACTGACTTGCAAGGTTTACGGAATCTTGTACGTCCTGGACGTACAACTTCCCACCTTGTAGCTGCGATGTCCCTGTGTGCTACGAGACGTAGGTCAGTGCCAGCCAAAAAACAACCTTTAATGTGATTATCGACATCTTGCAGGTTCTTGTAGGAATCCCAACTGTGATGTGACGCATTGTAGTCCTGCCACTTGACGAGATACTCCGTGAATTTGCGTCAGCGTCAGTGTTTGAGGATATCTCCAGTAACATAATCCATGCCCTCAGCCACTTGTATAGATATTGGTGGGGGTACTCCTCTTCGAAATAACCTTTTTCTCAGGTTCCTGCACAGCTTGATTCTGAATTAGGTGACAGCTGTTCGGATCTAGACGAATTTTCATGCTGTTAGGCAAGAAAAACTTGGAGATGACAAGGTGTTCGGATCTTCTTAATGTGGAACAGACTGTTCCATTTGAGTTTCAACTCCGTGAAATCCTCCACAGGTCGTTGGTGTTTGCAGAGCCATGTAGGACACGGCCATCAATGCTGAACTTGGTGTCCGTCTGGTGCTTGCTGGCTACCTTTCATCATTGCTTTGGTGTTCAGAAAAGTGTGATGTATCTCTTCCAATACATTAACATTTTACGCCGGAGTTCCCTGTAGTTTTCCGTCAACCACCTCTGATTGGTGTTTTATGATAGCTGCAGAGGTCGTGGAGTTTGTATGCAAGTTTCGTGATTTGATGCTTGACCACCTAGTTGGTGCCATGTGGCTCTCATGAAGGGCAGAGTGGTTGCTTGAGCATGTCACTGTTCTGCTCATTCTGCCCTTCAGCCATGGGATTGAAATCCATCGATGTATGGATCTGAGTGCCGCAGTGAGTCATGAGCCCCTGCCAGAATCTGCTGTTGAATATCCCATCTCAATTGCTGGTGCAGTGGGAGGGGACACCGTGTAGTCAAACGATGTTGTGGTTTAACAGCCACACTGTTTCGCTGGCGGTGGTGGTGGTCATAGTCAGGATGAAGTGTACCATCCTCTAGAAGCGGTCAACCACCACAATAATCATGTCAACAGTCCNCCCCCCCCCCCCCCCCCCCCCCATCCCACCCCCTGTAGTGGGAAAACCCGTAACGAAGTGAATGGACATGGCCGGCCAAGGTTAGGTTAGTGTCGTTATAGTTTGAGGCCAACCCAAGGGTTTGGACCGTATTGACTTGTGCTGCTGACAACAGCTGCTGGACGCGCAATGGTTTATGGAATCGGTTTGCATCTTGTCCCACCACTAGTGCTTTTCTACCTTCTTGAGACACATGTCCTTGTTGGGTTTGTGTCAGTACCACACGGTGACCTCTGGCCTCGTTGCACACTCACCTCACTGACGCAGGTGACTAAGTGGAGAGAGGCAACCCCTGCTGGCTGCTACGCCGTGGTGGCATGACTTCACAGCGAGTCTCACAGCCGGGCATCAGCCGGGCATCAAATCTCACGGGTCTCTGGCTGGCGTGTATTTGTGCACACACATTTGCGTCGGGTTCACACTCTGGCCTGTTCTTTGGCATGTCTTCCCTCCAGTGACCTAGTTGACAGGTTGCAACTTTTAGTGGGTAGTTTAGTTCAGTTCAGTGAACTTGGGAGAGAGCGTGCGAGATCGAGCTCGCTGCTCGCTCGCTCGCTCCCCCCCCACCCGACGGCTACCACTTCGTTGCTTGTTACCCGTCGTGTGTTTTTTGTTCCCACTGACTTACTTCAAAACTTCCACGTTAACACCGTCGCTTGCTTGGTGTCTTCCTAGCATTACCCCAGCTGCTGCTTACTTGTCTAGCACAGGCCAACCCAAGGGTTTGGACCGTATTGACTTGTGCTGCTGACAACAGCTGCTGGACGCGCAATGGTTTATGGAATCGGTTTGCATCTTGTCCCACCACTAGTGCTTTTCTACCTTCTTGAGACACATGTCCTTGCCGAAGTGTCCACGTGAAAAAGCTAGCATAAATGCCATGGATTTGAATACCTTAGCCACGGCCAACGAAGCCACCCACGCGAGGCACATCACGTGGGGCCTCGTCGCAACCCTTTGGTGTTAAGCCAGACCCTTGCAAGATGCCAGTTATGGATAGCCATTGCTCCCGGAATATTCCGACAACATGAATCCTAGAGAACAACCTGGCAGCTAAAAAAATCCCAAGACACCATGCATGCAACAACGAAATTCCACATCGACAGAGAGTGGCTGTGGTGTATGCAATGCTTCCCTCTCTTCAGAATTTGGCCACTCGGAAGTGGCACTCCAATGTGTTGGCTGACACATCTTTTGTCAACATGGACATCAACCATTCTACTCAGACGACACAATCGTCCCCCAGTCTTTTGGGCCTCTACTCTCGCTTACAAGCACAAGGGGTCGGATGTGCGCACTCTTGCACTCAAGAAGCATTTGTGTGTTTGCTGGGTTTGGATGCGGAAACACCAAGTTCAGTGACCGCTTGACCATCGAGTCCAGATGTATCCTCCCAGCTCCATGTCAATGTGCCTCAAATCGTGCACTAGCTCTTCCGGTTTCCTCATCTCCCAACGTGGGCTGGGCATCCTCGATGGGGACTCGAAGGTTTTGGGCAGGGTCCACACATGCTCGGTGCAGATTCAGCAGAACGGTGCCTCCAACGTTGACAAGGGGAGAAGAACGTGGCACTTCAGGCACATGGCCTCGTGGCTTCGTGGCCTCCACGTTCTCGGACAGTGCCATCTTCAGCAGACCCTGTTCGTCGCATGTACAATGGAAACGTGTTTGCTACGCTCCAACACGCTGCTTCTGCGGACGTGGCCAATGGACAATGTATGGAGTCCACCTTCACAAATCATCTTCTCCTTGCAGCGATATGATTGCCATGGGCCTGAGCAACCCAAGGGACTTCACATTGCCATGCGAATGAAACATTAACACCTTCTAGAGGTTATCCCTACAGAGTCATGTTCTTCTCTTCTCCGCTCCAGGCTGGTCGGTGTTCACGAGACCATCGCCGACCAGAAGGAGCCACATGCAGCGCTCTTCACCAGCGGCTTCCGGAGGCGACGCCGCACCACAACCACTCCCACTGCCACGACCGCCACTAGGCAACTGCCCTGAGGCTCGGCGCTTGGCAGCGATGCACGGCACACGCACACGGAACTCCGAGCCGTGCTTCGCCACCACTGCAACACCACGAGGCCACGGATCACGGCAAGGGCATGCGTCACCACAAATGAAGAGAGGAGAACAGGCAAGATGCGGACGCCCGCAAATGATCGAGCTCAGGTTTCAGCGGGACCGACATGACGGGAGCTGCCGCCGTCGTCGACCTCCCCGGACTGCCACCGATTCCCACCGGGTGACCGTGCTGTGCCTTGGCGATCGGCAGCGATGGCTGGCAAGCACACATCATACTCTCCATACCATGCTCGGCAGCCACAGCAGCACAAGCATCAAGAGTAGGCCACATGGGAAAACGTTCCTCGGGAAAAAACAGCTCATAGTCAGCTTCATTGCAGCTGCCAAAAACACAAGGGGAGACGAAGATTTCATGGTCTGACAGGTGCTGCTTGTACAGGGGCCTGCCCAGACGTGCCATGCCATTCCATGCCCTCCCCTGCCATAGAACTCCAAGCCAGGTCGTGTCATCGTATACAAACGCATGGCATACCGCCAAAGCTCATGTCATGCCATCCCGTGCCATCAAGTGTCAGCAAATGTCATGACAAGTCATTGCGTGCCATGACTTGTCATGACATTGAGTCCCATCACGCTGATGCACACACATTCGCCAACGACAGCATGCACGGCCACGCAGGCGGCCGGCAAGCACCCCATCATACCTCTCAGTTTGTCTGTGGGAGAAATGATCCACAGTGCGTTTGAAGATTCGCGGATCACAATGCCCTCATGCCCCACCGCTGACGCATCTGCCCCACGCGCCACTGCCAAGACACACGCACATGCCGATGTATCATCGCCAGAAAAGTCGGTCGCACTCAGTGCACAGCGCAAGTGCACTGAATTGGAAGAGACACACAGCATCGGACGAAGCAACCGCAGCAGCAGCAGCAGCAGCAGCAGAAGCAGCAGCAGCAGCAGCAGCAGCAGCAGCAGCAGAAGCCGCAGTCACATCGGAAGCATCAGCTGGAAAAATAGGCAAAACACGTGCATGAAAAGCAGTAGGAGCAGAACATGCAGAAGCAACAGAACATGCAGAAGCAACATAACATGCAGAAGCAACAGAAGCAACAAACGCAGAAGAAAGGATCCGTAGCATTGGTGGCAGAAATCTACATCTGAGGACGATTTGCAAACCGTCCAAGGAGGAGCACAACGAACAAATGCGAGAGACAGAGACTGTAGCATTGCAGTGTAGCTCAGTGCTGCATAAGGCAATAACAGCCTCGTCCAACTGTCTGACTGTGCAGTTGCACAGTAGGATGCACCAGATAATCTTCTCTGACCCCGACATGTAGAGCCAGTGGAGACTGCGACCGACAACAATACCAACACCAACACCAACACCAACACCAACACCAACACCAACACCAACACCAACACCAACACCAACACCAACACCAACACCAACACCAACACCAAACACCAACACCAACACCAANAGAGAATCGCAGGGGAAGCGGGGGGGGGGTGGGGGGCACACGTACCACGTTTTCTCCGAGGCCCATGCGTGCGATGCTGTTGACAAGGTCGCGCACTGAAATGAAGCTCCCGATGGCAACCCGCCGCCTTACTTGCGCCTCTACTAGCTGCTGTGCCCGACAAGGACATGGCAGAAAAAAACAAAGAAAAAAAGGAAAAAAAAAAAAGAAAAAAAAAAAGGGTCACATGTCAATAGATCAAGGGCAACCAGCCGATGGCCGATGGGGTCGCTGACGGCCATAGTTGAACCACAGCTCAAGTTTTCCCTCAAAGGCTCCTTGCTCTCCCAAGGACCCAGTGAATCAACCCTCGGCAAATGAGTCCGCGCCGAAAAGACCTCCGACACCCAATCCAAGTAGGAACTAGGACTGGCGCACGGCGACGGCACGTCGTGCAGCCCAACTGGGACAGAGGTTCGAAATTCTTTACCACTCTCAAGAAAACTGAAGCAAACACGAGGCCGTCCGATCGTCTCGACAAAACCCGTTTGCCCTGGCTGTGACCCACGTGGGAATTCTCGCTCACCGAGTCGGACAATTGGCTCGATTCATGGCATCGATGCGTGCCGTGATAATGCCTCCCAGAGAACATATGGTACTTGTGGTGATTGCAGGGCGCCCCCTACCACACCACCCAAAAAACATAAAAAACCAGTCCTGCCCAGAGAGCGTGCCGGCCAAGGTCTGGTGGAACGTACACACCGACACCGACAGCAACACCAACACCAACACCAACACCAACACCAAACACCAACACCAACACCAACACCAACACCAACACCAACACTGAAACTGACACCGACACCAACACCAACACCGACACCAAACACCAAGACCAGCACCAAACATCAACACCAACGCCAACGCCAACACCAACACCAACACCAACACTGAAACTGACACCGACACCAACACCAACACCGACACCGACACCGACACCGATACCACCCACCACAGCACCCGCACCCGCACCCACACCCG
>SZWC01003631.1:7500-12007 GCA_023375785.1 Penium margaritaceum
TGCAGCCGATGTAGCAGCCACATACTCAGCTTCTGCAGAGCTGAGTGTGATCAGGTTTTATCTCTTGCTTGTCCACGATATGGCTCCACTACCAAGTAGGCACACAAATCCTGTCGTGCTGGGTCGGTCCTCCTCGGTTCCACCAGAGTCTGCATCCACATAACACTACAGCTCCAGATCACTTGCGGTTCCAAAAGTCAGACTGGCATCACTTGTGGTTTTGAGGTATCCGGGGGCCTGATCAAGCTCCTTGCATGCTGTGTCTCAGCAAGTCTCGTTACCGCATGCAACGTTGTTCACTGCAAATTGTAGATCCGGCCGTGTACAGCTCATAGCATGCATTAGTGAGCCAACTCTGCTGCGATAGTCTGTTTTGCTCCTCCCCCTTGGTCCTTGATGCTTCAGCTGCTGCTGAGTAAGAGGTGTTGGCACATGTTGATCGGGTACACCAAAGCGCTCACAGACATTTGTGGCATAGGTCTGTTGGCTCAATTCAAGGGTCCGAGCTGTGCAATCACGCTTGATGTTCATGCCAAGGTAGAACTCGAAGCTTGGCATGAGTGTTACGTTGAAATCCTTTGCCATGGCCGTTGCCGTGGCTTTCATGAAAGTGGCTGATGGACCCATGATCAAGATGTCATCAACGTAGACTAGAACATAACAGTCTGGTTTCTCTTCTATTGACGGCCTGTGGAGAAAAAGACAATCGTTGTAGGCTGATGGATGGAAGCCGAGTGTCTCTAAAAGTCCTTCGAGCTTGCAGTACCACAGAAGTGGACTTTGTTTGAGGCCGTACAAACTCTTGACTAGTTTGCACACTCGTCCGCTACCATCATAATAACCCTTTGGCTGCTTCATGAGCATAGTTTTGTCCATCTCCCCGTGTAAAAAAACATTCTTTACGTCAAGTTGCTGCACTTCATAGTCCAACACTGCTGCGATGGCCAGCATGATGCGGGCTGTGGTGTAGTGGCTCACGGGGGCGTAAGTCTCAAAAAAATCTTTTTCCTCCACTTGTGAAAAGCTCTTTGCCACAAGACGGGCTTTAAACTTTTCAATGTTGCCATCAACGTTTGTCTTGATGCGGAAGACCCACTTGACTCCAACACGTTGTGAGCCTGCAGGTAGTTCCACGAGCTTATATGTGCCTTGCTCCATGAGGCTCTCATATTCCGCATCCAATGATGCTTTCCACTCAGTTGCATGCTCTCCAATGGAAGCTTCTTTTAGAGTTATTGGTTCTAGAGGCAATTTTCTGGTCGAGGTAAGGAGGGCAGCGAGGTGGGTAGTTGTGAAGTCAAAGAGAACGTTTGTGTTCTCTTTGTACACCGAACATGCTGTGATGGCCATGATATGTTCTTCCTCCTCCTCCTCCTCTGCTCTCTGTTGCTCCAATTGCTGCTGCAGGAGGCATGTGAAATGCCTGTCATGGACTTTACCTGGAGGATGATGCTGCCGCGTCGCCTACAAACCATCCTTCACAGGCACCACCTTGGGTTTTCCATTGCGTACATCGACCGACTCGTGATCTCGAGGAATGCCTACTAGGTGGTCTCCATGCAGGGGCACACGCATACCCACTGCCTCCTCATGTGCGTCATCCAGATCCACAAGGGTGAGTAAATCTGGGTTTGATTCTTCTTCTTTCAGTGATTCATTGTAGGAGTCGTAGAAGGTCTGGAGGAAATCTGGGGCTGTCTTCTGCTTTTCCTCCCATGCTTGGCGCATTAGGTTCTCAAAAGAGACTGCATCGCGGCAGACAACGATCCTCTACGAGTCCAATTTGTAGAACTCCCAGCCCTTCATGTTAGGGCTTTGTCCAAGAAAAACTCCCCACAATGCCTTGTCTGCCAACTTCTTGCGGCGCTTCTTTGGCACATGGAAAAGTGCCACAAACCCAAAGGTTCTAAGCATGGTGACGTCAGGCTTGTCACCATGCCATGCCTGAAATGACATTATATAAGGCAATGTCACATGTGGTACGCGATTGCACACCCAAACTGCTTGCCTCAGCGCATAAGGCCACCAATTGCTACTGAGCTGAGCACTTAGAAGCATAGCCTTCAATGTCTCTTGCATTGTGCGGTTGGATCTTTCAGCCACACCGTTTTACTGTGGTGTGTAGGATTTTGAAAACTGCTACACAATCCCCATGTCCTCTAGACGTGACGTGAATTCTCTGCTCGTGTACTCTCCGGTATTTTCTGAGCGTAGGACTTGTAACTTCGTATTACTTTACCTCTCTGCCATTGCCAGCCACTTGAAGAAGTAGGGTGGGAGCTTCATCCCGAGTGCGTAAAGGATAGCTCCACACAAAATGTGTCGTGTTGTCGACAAAGAGAAGAAAGTATCAGTGTCCTCCGTAGATGGTGGTAGTTGGTAGTTGTCCACATATGTCTGTGTGCACTAGCTTCAACTTCTGCCTAACATGACACTTTGAGGCAGGAGGGAACATCTGTCATGGAAGCTTTGCACACACATAGTCCTTGCATGGCTGTGATGTTTCCTTACTCCCATTATCCTTGATGTCAAGGCCGTTGACTTGCACCTTCTTGCGTATTGACTGCACAAGCTGATTGCTTACGTGGCCCAATCTTTGTGCCACATAGCAAGGTCTACACCAAAGCCTTGGTGGAGACTTGCTGCTGCAAATAGCGATTGGAGTTTGTCAGAAGCTGGAGCTCGGAAATCCAGCTCGATCATGCCGTGTGGTAGGAGGTGACCTTCTATGAAGGTCTCACCTTCACGACTCTTCAAGGCAACGTGTCTTCCGTTGCTGATGACACGTGCACCTCTCTTCATCAGCTGCCCTAGTGAGGGGAGGTTGACAGCAATCTCAGGTATGTAAAGCACGTCTCCAAACTTGACTTGGGCACCTTGGTACCCTGTCACTATCATTTTCCCCTTTCCCAGCACTGGAACTTGCTTGTTGTTGGCGACTGTGATGAAGCCCTTGGATCAGGGTAGGAGTTCATGGAGGCAGGCCTTGTCGAAAGTGATGTGGGAAGTGCACCCACTATCCAGGTACCACACGTACGTTGAGCGAACCAGATCGTTGCTTTTCATGTTTGACAGCTGAAACACAGACCTCGTGTAGTCATACTGCTTGCCTCTGCCTCCCTCCTTTGTCTGTTTCTCTGGCCCCTTCTCCTGCTCCTTGGCATGCTTCAATTCTTCATCACTCTTCTTCTCCCCCTTTCCTCTTGAGTTGCTGGCTTGCTTTGTCCGTATTGATTGCTCCTCATCCCATAGTCGCTTTCTGCAATACTTCTTCACAAGCCCTGGCCTGCCACAATAATGGCACACATGTGCAGGGCGTGATCCTGGCCGCTGGTCACGCGAGCTTTGTTAGCTTGNTCACTTTCATGCTTGAACTTAAGCACCTTCCGCACGTCGTCCCAGTCACCAGTCAGGCCATTGAGGAGGAACGTCACAAAGACGGGTTCGGATACTGGTGCATCTGTCACTACAAGTTGGTAACGTAGTGACTTTGCCTTGTTGATGTACGCCTCAATGCAGTCGAAGCTGTTGAGACTGATGTGTGAAAGTTCTGTCAGGAGGTGGGATTTGAAGGTAAAGTCACCAGACATGTAGGTCATGACAAGGTAGGACCATGCTTGCTTTACAGACTCTGCCATGTCCTCGTACATCCGAATTGCTTGTTGGATGCGATTGCTCAACTGGTTGTCCAGCATCACGAGTGCAGTTTGGTTGAAGTACTTGTACTTTGACACCACTTGTGGTGGTGATCCCAAGGGTGGAGGTGCGTAGTACCCAGTGTAGAACTTCCAAATGCCATGAATCTGGGCCACCTGTTTGAATTTGTGTGCCCAGTGAGGGAAGTTCTCTCCGTCAAATTGGTCAATCTTGATCTTTTACAGTTACAAGGCAGCTGATGCAGGGGGCATGGCGTCCTCAAGTCCTTTGTATGCCTTGCCATGTGGGGGAACCTGGGGGCCTTACACATGGTACTGCTGCTACAATGCTGGATGAGCTTGGAATGGTGGCACGGCTGGCGCCATAGCGGGTTGTGCCATGTATGCTTGTGGCAGAGGTGCCTGTTGTGATGGTTGAAACTGTGCCACGAGGGGCACCGCGGGAGCAGCTTGAGGCTGTTGAGCTACAAATTGCCGTGACATGCCTCCTTGGACAGGTTGCACAGGTTGCACCGGTGAAGGCATGGCTAGTTACACAACTGGGGGAGGGCTTGCTTGAGGAAAATGCGCGGATGATGCTTGAGATGCTTGTTGCCATTGCATCTGTTGATGCTGTTACTGCTGAAGCTGTTGCTGCTGAAGTTGTTACTGCTGAAGCTATTGTTATTGCTGAAACCATGCCATTTGTCATTGTTGAAGTTATGAAATCTGGGTGGCCTGAGCCATATGTGATTGCTGCAGCTGCTGCATCTGAGATGCTTGAGCGGCATGTGTCAGCTGCTCTTGTTGACGGAGGAGCTCTTGAGCTCCCATCTGCTGCTTCAATGCCTCCCCCTTGTGCTCCACAGCTT
>SZWC01003631.1:29719-43254 GCA_023375785.1 Penium margaritaceum
CCCTGCCTTCTATGATCTGACAGCACAACAGGATGTTAGCTGTGGCTGGAGAATGTATACTTTCTGGACTCCCTTGCTTGTGTTGGTCACCAGCAGGGACAAGGGAACAAAGTAAAGAAGTACTGGATGGAAGCATGTTTTTCGTTGGCTTCTCTTACCACTCCTCTTATCCATAGCACGACTCCCTGTGCTCTCTTGCACAACTTTTCAGCTTGCCCACTCTGGTTTGTGTTTTTCTTTGGACTTTTTTTCTTTTCTTCGTTTGAGCTCCAGGAATCTTGGCTACAATCGACTCACTGGCAGTGTTCCATCATCTCTTGGAGCCCTTACAGCTCTCCAGGCGTTGTGAGTGACACATGTAGGCATGCGTGTAGAAGGTAGTGCATTCTAGGATAGAAAAGAAAAGGGAACATCCATTCCCATCTGTATGGCTCGAAAGACAAGAGACAGGAAGGAATTAATCCAACCTTGCAGCACACAGAATTATAATCTTAGTCAGTCCTTGTCCCCCCCCCTCCTCCCCTCCAACCCCCCCCCCCACACGGCTGCCGACCCTTTCCCTTCTTCCCATGGCCCCGTTTAGGACAGATGTTGTCCATAAGGTTGTCACAATGTGATGGCACTGCGTGCACTGCATCTTGTTGGTGAGCAGACGGTTTGTTCTCTTTCCAGCTTTCTTTCAATTAACGAGATCTTGAGGTTCCAGAACAGCACGGATGAAACACATGATGTCAGAGATGAAAGGCACATTGGTACACCTGTAGACCAAAACAGTGCAGGAGATCCATTGCACATGGCATGTGCAAGTAGAACCTGAGTTCCATGTCTGTCTGATGCTGTCACATTTGTGGTAGGACGATGTACTACATCATAGAGTTACAAATCGCAGACAGCTACTACTTCCCGATCAGCCATGTATTTGACATCATGAGGACCTGTGCAATGCTCATGATTTTGTCGACCTGCACTGCAGGGCATTGTATGGCAATCAACTGACGGGCAACATCCCAGATTCTATCACTGGCCTTAAACGGCTAACCTACTTGTAAGAAATTAGAGCCAGTTAAGCCTCCGCAAACGAGAGTAAATTTTCTCTCGACGTCCAGTCGCGCACGCTATTTCTGCTTCAATTCGCGCGTCAAGCCAGCTCCCAAGTTCCACCACAAACCTCTCCCACGGAAGCCGCTCCCCTGATCGAGCGCGGCTCGGGAATTCCCAAGCAATTTTGAACGCGCCTCGACTTCGAGAGCGAGAGTGCTCTCGAACGCCGAGGCTTAGAGCCAGTGTGGTGCTGCCTGGCTGTGCTGCTGCCTCATCCTGCTCCTGCTGCTACTGCTGCTGGTGCTACTCCCGCCGCTGCTGCTCCCAATACTACTGGTGCTGCAGCACGTGCCTGTGCTGCTCCTTTTGCGACAGCTACTGCTGGTGTTCTGCTGCTACAGGTGCTAGGGCTGCTACTTATGCTGCTGTTCTCTCATCAATTGCTGCTGCTGTTTTTTCTGCTACTTCTGACTTTGGTTCCTGTACTGGTGCTGAGGCTGGTGATGCTGCTGCTGCTGCTACTACTGCTGGTGCTGGTAGTGGTGGTCATGCTGCCTTCTCTGTTTGCTGCAGCCGCTGCTGCCCCTGCTTGTGCTGTTGTTTCTGCTCCTGCTCCCTCTTCTGCTGCTGCTTTTGGTAGTGCCAGTGCTGGTTCTGTTGTCATTGTTTTTTTTTTTAAGAACTTGATTGATGAGAAGGAACATGCAAATGCCACCCCTGACCAGCACAACATCGGGGTATGAAAGCATGTAAACGTCGCCTCCCACGGCACAATAGGGTGGAAAGGAAAAGCAGGGAAACAAGTGTCAAGGACTGAGGAGACTCTCCTCGCCATCCAATAGCACAGTGTAGCAAAGGTCAGACAGCGTAAGAAATTCAAAGGGCCACGGCCGCGACAACTCAACAGGCGTGAGGCGGCAACTCAACAGGCGTGACACTGCCCGACGTCGGGTCCAGACCACCACCCCACAAGCCGAAGTCGCGGAGCACATCACAATGTCGCTGAATCCCAGCAACGGAGAGCCGCTGCGCGAACAAGGACACTGTTCGCGCCGACCATCCCTGCTGGTCAGCCTCACTACGCCTGCCCTGACCCCTCTCCAGGCACAACACCGCCAACCGACAGACAAAAGGCCAACCATGTGGGCCAAGAACCCTGAAGGTCTCCCAAGCCTCCGTGCGCAGCCGGAACCCCGGCTGCTGTGCAAGGACAGCCTTGTAGTGCTCCTTTTCGGCCTCTGCCGTTGGGAGAGCCTACCCCTCCTCCTTCACCTTGTTCGATTGGGCATCCACTGTGGTGACGTCCTCCACCCACACCATGCCCTGGGCCGAGTCAAACACAAGGACATCTGGTCGGAGCCCCCCGGCAACAACCCTTCCGGCTCCACTATCGCCCGGAGGGAATGCTCCCGACCAATCTCCGCCAACTCGTCTTTGATGGCATGGTGGACGCGAATAATCGGCCCACACCGTGCATGGGGAGTGACGTCCGATGGCAGGCGCCCATGACCGCCATGGATAGAGAGGTATTCCACTGGCAAACCCAGCCAAAGTTGGGCGTGGAGGCAGAAGTCAGCAGAGGCCAAGCACAAGCAATCGCGAGGACCCGTTGGGCTAGCCTGAAGCCAGAGAGCTGCTTTACGGGATCCCACCGCCCAGCACCTCCGCACCGCAGCCTTTCACGCATCCGAGAACAGCGCAGCGTTGACTATCTCCACCTCCTCCAGCCACTGAAGACGCTAGAAGTGGAAAGACGGGTTAAGAAGCTGGTACATTCCCCGCCCAACGCACTGGCAAAGAACCTCAAGCAGGGGCGGGTGCGCAACAATGGAAGCAAGCACGTGCTCCAGGGCATCCTCCCAAAGAGGTAGGGATGGAAAACCGCAGTTTTCGGTTTTTCGGTTTCCGTTTTTTCGGTTTTCGGATTCGGTTTTCGGTTTTTTTTTAGGTCAGTTTTTCCCTCTAGCCTTGAACCGAAACCGAACCGAACCGGTCCGGTTTCGGTTTTGGGTTGATTCTAGGTCGGTTTTAGTCGGTTTAGGTCGGTTTTGATCACTTTTTGTGAGTTTTTGGTCGGTTTTAGGTCGGTTTTGGTCGGTTTTAGGTCGGTTTTGGTCAGTTTTGGTCAATTTTTGGTGAGAAAAGGAAAAAAAACGAAACCAAACCTCTTACAGACTGAGTACTGTAAGAATTCGGTTTTGGTTGGGCCAAAACCAAAACCGAACCGAAACCGAACTCGGTTTCGGTTTCGGTTTCGGTTCGGTTTTTTCGGTCCGGTTTTGGTCCCAAAACCGAGTTCGGTTCAAAACCGAGGCCATCCCTACAAAGAGGGCACCACAACTCCATCTCACGAGCCGTAAGGAGGTGGCAGCCTAAGAGGTCATGAAAGGATTGGAGCAAGGCCAATGAAGAGCACGCGTAGGTGAGGTGTGTCCTTGGTGCCGCAGTGAAAAATGCTCATGGCCTCGACGTCGAACGTCAACTGTGCCTGGAGCTGCGCCAACCCCTGTAGAGTGCCAACATGGAAATCCGGTGGGGCCTCCACCACCCTGAGGACGCCCAAGAGAGCACACAACAGAGGGGAATCAAACTCCTGCAGCACCCGTAGGCAGTTGGCATCAAGGAAGTCCGTCCGGGGCACAATGCACAGCCAAAGCATCATCACCATCGACTGCGGATCCTCCAGCCACGACAGCACCTAGAGCACACGGGTCTACTCACACAACCACTCCTCACCCCAGCCCCTCCGAAAGCCAGCAGACCTAACTAGACAATACAACTCCACCCCCTCTGGTGTCGAGGGAATCCCTGTCAACATGCCAGGAAGAGCACCACCCTGCCGCGGCCACAGGGGACACTTCTCTGGCTGAACGTGAAGCCCCTGACCGCTGGCCACCTAGAGCATGAAAGAGAAGCACCAGGCCATGGTCTCCGGCTCAGCGCAAATCATGGTGTCATCTTAGAAGGCCCAGACGTGCCCTAACGCAGCCCCCTAACGCTACTCTGCTGCACCCGCTTCCAAGACCGGCAGAAAGGCCAAGTTGAAGAGAACAGGCCCCAATGGGTCACCCTGTCGCATCTCGTGCTGGCTCTCCGGGACGTCCAGTGCACTCACCCTAAAGAACAATAGTTGCCTCGAGGACGTGTAGAACTGTCACAAGAAAGGCACCCAAGAGCCGAGACCCCTATCACGCACCGCCTCAAACACGCAGTTGCGCTCAATCTCGTTGAAGGCGTTGCGGATGTCGAGGCAGAGAAGCCAAAACAAGGGATGCGCACCTAAGATAACCCGCACCCTCCGCAACAATAGCGTCACCCCCTCTGACACGCCGACCCCGAACTACAAAGGTTGCAACAGCTTCGTGATCTTCTCCCTATCGAGCAGCAGCAAGACCCGGCCAGCTGGCCGAAACAACGCCTCACCCACAGCAATGGGTTGAACCCCCTCCTCCTTGGTGTCGCCCTTGAGCAAGGGAACAAGGGGACTGTGCCCCAAGAAAGTGGCAGCCTCCTGCGGCAGCACGCAGACAAGGATGAGGCAAACAACGGCCGTCAAAGACTCCGGCCCACCTGGGGTGTCAAGGATGAGGTCACGGAGCATGTCGCAAGTCATACACCCCGGGCTGGCCCTGGAGCCCCGCGGCACGTCCCATAAGGCCTCCAAAACCAGGTCCTCTGTGACCGTGTCGAGGAGAACACCCTCTGCGGGAATAAAGGGGGCGATCCAAGGGGCCAACGAGACGCCGACGGGGGATGACGCTCCTGAAGAGCTTGACGAGTGCTCTGTGGACCAGCCGCCGCATGGCGCGATGAGAGCATTTCCACCCCCTTGGCCTAGAGCACCACGGTGCACGCCACAAAGTGCACGGCGCCACTGCCCCTCCGCCACTACAAGCCGCTGCACCGACGACATGCGGGTTGGGCCGCACCGTAAGGGCTGGGCAAAATGCGGCCCTAGTGGACTCCATCGCCTCATCCACAAGACCTGCCCAGTCACCCAGCACAAACCTCCGGCAGCGCTCTAGTATAATCTCGTGCTCGAGACGACGGCGTCCCTCCCCTCGCCCCGAACACAACCCCTGGTCGCGCTCTCTTGGTATCATCGTCCGAAACAGGAGGACCTGACAGTGGAGGAGAAACCAACATACATGCAGGGAATCCGCGTCAAGGGACGACCCCACCACCCAGGTCAAGCAACATTCAAAGATAGCTGCCACCCTCCGGTGCGACTCCCCGTACACGCGTCCCTTAATCTCAGGTGCTGAGATGAGAGAAGAGTGGATAAGACCCGCTTGGCCGGCTACCAACCCACCAAGCCGCTCCCAATGCACATCCGCGAGACATTCCCAGACTGTGTAGATGTGGAGATCGTGGGCTGGCCGGACTGCTCACTGAGCCCCCATGAGACCCTCCAAACCCCCTTGTATGAGGTTGGTGCCTTCTAGCAAGGCCAACTCCCCCCCAAGCTGCGCACCTCCTCAGTGACACCCGCCACCACAACTTGCTGAGGCGTCGACTGAGTCAACCCTAGTTTGGACAGCCGGTCGGCGATGACGTTTGAGGAGGCTAAGGAGGGGGAGGGTGATAAAAGAGGGAGGCATAAGCCACTTGAGAGAAAGGAAAGGAGGAGCACTTGCACGCAAGGCTTGAACCCAAAAGTCCGGAAGGGTAACTTAAGAGGAAGCCAATGGGAGCAGGCAGACCTAAGAATTTGATTAAGGCATTGAGCAAAAAGGTCGTTGAATGATAAGAAGTAATGAACAATGAGGCCCCCAACCACCTTAGTAGGGTGGTTGGGGGTTCAGGCCCCCCACAAGGACCAAGGACCCCTAACACACCAGGGGTAACCACCACAATGCATGCAAAGTCTAAGACTTGAACTGGACCCTTGAGCACTCCTTGTCATTTGCTACACCAAAGGGTAGAACTCCTACCCTCATACACTAGAGGCAAATCCAAACTCACCAAGACCACCACCTATGTCCTAGAGTGCTGGGCTCCCACCAACAGGAGCTCTCGCCAAGGTGGTTAAGAAGATTTCAACATGAGGAGGTATGTTGCCGTAGATCGGACTCGCCACGTCCAGAATCAGTTGCAGCAGGTTCATCACCACCAACAATAGAGGTGATGCTCCATATGAGGAGAGCGACCATTGGGAGAGAGGAATAGTGGGTGTGGTGGCACCGTGAACATCCCCATGATCAGAAAGAAGAGCGGACTCCGTTGAGGGTGTATGAGACGGTTGATGAAGTTACGTGTGAGTGGTGGTTCATGAAGCATAAAGGGCCTGCACATCCTGCACGAAGGAGTCACAAGGCAGAGTATGAGTGATGGTGGAGTGTCAAAACGACAAAAGAAACCAAGAGAAGGGGACGAATGTACATAAGAAGCCAAAGGTAGCGGAGGTGGGGAGGGGGCGGGGACATGGACCGAAAGGACGTCAGTACACAAGGAAGGGGTTGGCGGCAATCATGTCAGAACAGTGCAAGACGCAAGGCCAAGAACATGAACACCCTCTTGGAAGGCCGAAAAGTGTAAGGCTCTGGTGAGGAAGTCCGCTAGCTGACAACGGTTGGGCACAAAGCAAAGAGTGATCTCACCGTATTGGAGGAGCTCCCGAACGAAGTGATGTTCAATATTGGTGTGCTTAGTTTGCCGCTGGTATGCCCCGGCATGGCATGGGATGCATAGAGCAGTTGCGTTGTCGCTAAACAAAGGAACGCAGTCAATGGGCACATGCATCTCATGGAGAAGACGACAAAGCCACACAACCTGGCATGCAACAGCGCCAAGGGACATGTACTCAGCCTCGTCTGTGCTACAAGCGACACATCCTTGTTTAACGCTATGCTAGAAAATCGCATTGCCTCCAAAACGAAAGACAAACTCACTGCGGCTGTGAGCATCCACGACACAGGCAAAATCATTGTCGGCATAGCCTTCCAACTTTGGACGGCCAAGGCCGACCTGAAACATGAGGCCATGGCGAGGGGTGGAGACAACAAATCGCAAGCTGTGGATAGCGGCCCTAAGATGAGGAGTGAGGGGCTCGCGTGCGTAGTGAGCAAGGACATTGACTGGGCATGCAATATCAGGCCGCGTGGCAGTAGCAACGTACATAAGGGCCCCAATAATAGAGTGATAGATCGAAAGAGGAGCGGCGTCGTCAGTTTTGGCATCATGTGCATATCGAAGAGCAAGCTGCATGCCCAGTGACATAGGTGAAGCATCCTCAGGCAACCGACAAAGAAGATCGAGCTCAGACAAAAACCTATCCATCAGGGAAAAGACACATCGTTCTTGGTAAAGAGAGATGGTGTGTGTGGACGCAT
Source organism: Penium margaritaceum (assembly GCA_023375785.1). Lineage (NCBI taxonomy): Eukaryota > Viridiplantae > Streptophyta > Zygnematophyceae > Desmidiales > Peniaceae > Penium > Penium margaritaceum. The sequence goes on from SZWC01003631.1 coordinate 37,093, forward strand.
TGCGCTCAATCTGCATGTCGAGGAACAAGGTCGCAGGGCCAAGGTCTTTCATTCATAAGTGATCGGAGAGAAGTGGTATGGCTGCAACAATCAAAGTGGGGGAGGGAGAGACAAGGAGAAGGTCATCGACATAGATCAAGATAAAGATAGGGTCGAGTGGCGTGCCACCAATGAAGAGGGATGGGTCCGCATTGCTAAGGAGAAAGCCACCATCACGGAGTGTGGTGCGAAGGGTGAGCTCCCAACAATGAGGAGACTGGCAGAGGCCATAGAGTGCACGACGCAAGCGATAGACACAATATGTACCATACTCAAAGCTCGGGGGTTGGACCATATAAAGTTCTTCCCCAAGACGACCCTGGACGAAAGCATTGTTGACGTCCATCTGATGAAGGTCCCAACCTTGGTGTGCGACAAGGTTAACAAAACTCCGACTTGTGTCCTAACGGCCCACAGGGGCAAAAGTCTCGTCGAAGTCAACACCCGGTACCTGAGAGAAGCCTTTGGCCGTGAGACGCGCCTTGTAGCAGTCAATGGAGTCGTGAACCTTCCGTTTAATACAACGAACCCATTTGGCTTTGATAGCACGACGTCCTAATGGGAGGTCGACAAGATCATAATCCTCATGGTCAGCAAGGGCACAGAGTTTGTCCTGATAAGTAGAACGCCACTGAGTAGCGTCCGGGCGGGCAAAGGCCTCAGCGAGTGTGGTACGCTTAGGAAGAGCAGGGTGAGGAGAGGACAGTGAAAGGCACAGCAAGGGACAAGAAGCAGCGGTGACAGTAAGAGTATGCGCCACAATGATGGGGGCACCAACAAAGGTAAAAGCGGCAGTAGCGTGAACAACATGACGCACCTCAAGGTTAAGAAATTGCCGGCCGAGAGGGTGAAGAGGATGAAAGTCATAAGGGAGAAGAGAGGAGGACGACGAAGGGGGTAAGGAGGATGATGAGGGGGCACAATGCTGGAGCAGCACCGAGGCTGGGGAAGAGAAGGGGAGGGTAGTGGGGGAGTGGGGCTTTGGAGGGGACAGGGAAGGGGCGGGTGGAGCAGGGAAGGGGCGGGTGGAGCAGGGAAGGGAGAAGAGGAGAGGAAAGGTGGGGAGTGGAGAGTCGTTGTGGGAGGTAGGGGGGAGAGCAAAGCAGGGACAAAGGATGTCGGGGACAGAAGGTGAGGGGAGGGAGTGAGAGTGGAAAGGGGAAGTGTCGCAAGATGAGGCTGCGATGTCTGGGCAGCGGGGAGGTCGGTCTTGGAAGGGGAGAGATGAGGATGCGGAAGAAGGGGGAGGAGGAGGATGGGGAGGTCGAGGAGGAGGCGGAGGTGGCGGTAGCGGCGGTGGTGACGATGGCGGTGATGATGACAAAGGAGGTAGAGGCAAGGAAGAAGGGGATTGTAAGGCGGGAGGCGCGTTGGGGGAGGGAACTGGGGAGGAGGAAGGTGACTAGAAGAGAAAGGGTCACATTGGAACCCAGGAAGGGAGAGGCTCGCAGATGAGAAGAGTGGTGATAGGAGGGACGGAGGAGGTGAGGAGGGAGGAAGAGGAGGCAGCGAGGCAAGGGTGGTGGCGGGGGGGAGGAGGGTGTGGCCTGAGTGGGAGCAGAGGTCGTAGAGAGGGGGGGCTAGAGAGGCAGAGGTTGGAAAAGTGGGCGAATGGAATGGAGCAGCGGGGAAGGAAGGGGAGGGTGACGAGTGAGGAGGGAGCACCTCGAAAGGAGGGGGGCGGGGGGAGGCGAGAGGGCGAAGACGACGAGGGGAAGTGGGCAAAGGAAGGGGAGGGACGCAAGAAGGAGAAGACGACTCGAGAGAGAAGGGAACACCTGGGATGGATGGCAGAGCCACAAATGGAAGGGGAGGAACAACAATGGATGCAAGGCAAGGAGAGCCAGAAGGTGCAGAGGAGAGGCGAGTGCATGAGACCATTGCTAGAGATGGCAGTAACAGAGAACGACGGGGCAAGGAACGAGCAGTCCGCCAGGCACCGTATGAGAGATCCTAAAAAAACCGAACATGGCGAGACTCAACGAACCTACAAGCCACAGGGTCCCAAAAACGTTGAGCCCGAGATCAGGGTGCTACGCCAACAGTGACGCACATGCGACCGGGAGGGTTGAGCTTACCCATGCGGGTTTGCGGGGAGGCATAGACGCATGCCATGGTACCTCAAACAAAAGCCAGACTGAGATCTTTAAAACGACCGGTAAAGAGTTCGAATGGAGTGGTGTCCGATGGAAGGGCACCGTGAGGAACCCGGTTCCACACCCAAGTGCGGTAATGAGCGGCATCCGCCCAAAACATGCGGCCGGGAAGGAGAAGTCTAGCATCAGCAAGCATCGTCTGCACGCCCTCAATGAGAGTGTGGTTCCACCGTCCGGCAACCTCATTTTGCTTGGGCGTATTAGGAGCAGTAAAGTGGTGGTCAATGCCCTTTTCATAAAAAAAGCCTTAGTAGCACCAAAAAACTCGCCTCCATGGAAGGACAAAAGCGAATGACGACTAAGGCGCTCAGCACGAACCAGCCACTAGCGCATGACGCTCGCAACGTCGCTCTTTGCCTGGAGGAAGAAAATCTAGGTGAAGTGCAAATAGTCATCAATGATGCTAAGGACATACGGGCCAGTAGAGGAAGAGGGCCCTAAGAGGTCGGCATGGACAAGCTTAAGGAGACAGGAAGGCCGTGTGGAAGAGGGCAAAAAAGAAAGTTTGTGCATTTCATCTGGAGCACAAAATTCGCATGCTGAGGGGGCAAGGCTTGCGAAAGTGGCATCATCCAAACAGTCAGCCGGCCGATCACGAAGAAGAGTGGAAACGGATGTGAGATCGAAGTGGCAAAGACGACGGTGAAGAAGAACAGAGCAGGCAAAGGTGCGAGCACAAGTGAGGAGGGCATGGGCATCATCAAGGGAGACTGTGGCCGTGCCGCCAACCTGGTAAAGGCCATGAGACCAACGACCACGAAGACGAACCCGTTCAGTGACGCGATCAATAACAGTGCACATGCCAAACGCGTGATTAGTCGTGAAGCCAAGATCGTCGAGGGCGCCAGCAGACACTCCCTTCACCAAGGACAGGCAGCGGCGTGCCGTCCCCCGTGTGGACAGCACGCACGCAAGAGGGAGATGACAAGGCTGAAAAACGAGAACGATTCAGAGACATTGTGTGGGTGGCGCCACCATCAAGCACCCACGCTCCAGGGCACACTTGTTCATCGCCGGTGACAAGGGNGCGCCAGCAGACACTCCCTTCACCAAGGACAGGCAGCGGCGTGCCGTCCCCCGTGTGGACAGCACGCACGCAAGAGGGAGATGACAAGGCTGAAAAACGAGAACGATTCGGAGACATTGTGTGGGTGGCGCCACCATCAAGCACCCACGCTCCAGGGCACACTTGTTCATCGCCGGTGACAAGGGCGTATGCAACTGAAGGAGGGGAAGTAGAAGACAAAGAGGGAGACAGGGGGGGAGGGCCAAGGCAAGAAACATAACCGTGAAGCCACCAATCCTCTAGAAGACATGGGGAAGCAGCCCCATCAATCGGGTCATGACGAAGAGAGGACAAAGGCAAAGTGGAAGAGCCACAAACAGCGAGAGTGGTGGCGAGGGAGGGCATGGAAGGAGGCAAGAGAGGCAGAGCACAAGACGGGAGGAGGCAAGAGAGGCAGAGCACAAGACGGGAGGGAGGTGGAAGACGGGGGGAGGAAGGAGAAAGACGGTGTAAGCGGAGTGGGGAAACAAGAAGAGGGGACGGAGGTGGATGTGAAGGTGGAAGAAGTGGAGGAAGAAAAGCAAGAGGAGATGGCCGACGAGGAGGAGCAGGCAGAGGCAGAGAAGAGGGGGAGGAAGGGGAGGAGGAGAAGCAAGAGGAAGAGGAAGGGGAGGAGGCAAAGGGGGGGAGGAGGGGAGGGAGGAAGGGAAGGAGGAGGAAGAGGAGCAGGAGCAGGAGGAGGAGGAGGCGGATGAGGAGTTGTAGGGGGACGAGGAGGAGAATGAAGGAGGGGCAGCGGTGGAGGCGGAGGAGGAGGAGGAGGCGGATGAGGAGTTGTAGGGGGACGAGGAGGAGAATGAAGGAGGGGCAGCGGTGGAGGCGGAGGAGGAGGAGGAGGCGGATGAGGAGTTGTAGGGGGACGAGGAGGAGAATGAAGGAGGGGCAGCGGTGGAGGCGGAGGAGGAGGAGGAGGCGGATGAGGAGTTGTAGGGGGACGAGGAGGAGAATGAAGGAGGGGCAGCGGTGGAGGCGGAGGAGGAGGAGGAGGCGGATGAGGAGTTGTAGGGGGACGAGGAGGAGAATGAAGGAGGGGCAGCGGTGGAGGCGGAGGAGGAGGAGGAGGCGGATGAGGAGTTGTAGGGGGACGAGGAGGAGAATGAAGGAGGGGCAGCGGTGGAGGCGGAGGAGGAGGAGGAGGCGGATGAGGAGTTGTAGGGGGACGAGGAGGAGAATGAAGGAGGGGCAGCGGTGGAGGCGGAGGAGGAGGAGGAGGCGGTGATAGAGACAGAGGGGGAGGCAGAGGAGGAGGGGGAGGAGGAGAAGGAGGAGGAGGAGATGGAGGAGGAGGAGGAAGAGGAGGAGGAGGAGGAGGAGGGGGATGAGGAGGAGGAGGGGGAGGAGGAGACGGAGGCAGATGTGGAGCCAGAAGAGGGGGAGGAGGAGGAAGAGGAAGAAGAGGAGGAGGATGAGGAGGAGGAGAAGGCGGAAGCCGAGGTGGAGGGGGAGGAAGAGAACCGCTTACCTCCCCAGCGGGGCTTCAAAGCGGGAGTAGTTGGGATACTAGCACGATTTGCGAGGAGTTGGCGGACGAGGTCGATGAGTGCATCGACGTTGGCAGATAGTGGTGTCACCGTGGAGCGCTGGTGAGTCTCGCGGAGGCGTGCACGCTCACGAGCCACACGGGCATCAAGGTCTAGTGCAGGAGGGGCAAGGCACATGGTGTACGCATGACCCATCGCAGTGCAGTTCCAGCAGACTGGGACCTGCCAGGAACCGGGATGGCCAACTGAAGGTGCACCACGGACGGCTAGGGCAGCTCCAGTGGATGGGGTCAAAAGGAGAGGCAAAGCGATTGATGCTGTGGCAGCCGGGCCCACGAAAGGTGGGACCGGAAGGGGGAGCGGGACCGGATGAGCAACAGGTGGTAGGGCTGGTGGCTGAACTGGTGCAGTTATAGAGAGTGCAACAACACCTGCAACTCTGTCTCAATCGGCGATGCGATGCCGCTGATCAAGCAAAGGGTCAAGAATATAAGGCCACACAGCGCCCTGCGTTTGGAAGACTACAGAGAGGAATAGGCGGAGATGAAGAAGGACGATAGAGTAGTCACGGCCGAGACCGACGACGGCCCAGTGGATAGTGTCAGATGCGCGGACTGGAGCAAATGCGTGGAGGAGAGGGTCATAGATGTCATGAGCACGATCCCAATACATCGCAAGGGATTCGCCAGGGAGACGGGTGATGGAAGAGAGTTGCTGAAAGAGAGACCAGACATCATTGGTGGTTGGGTCATGTTAGAGGGAAGCAAGGTATGCCCAAGCTTCACGAGGCCGCGGAGGAAGGAAGAGAGTGGCGCAGCAGGACTCAAGATAGGCGTTGTGAGAGGAGACAACACGCAGGAGCTCATCAACAGCCTGAGCTGCAACGCCATAGTCCAGGGGACTGGGCTCGCGAGGGCCGTAGTAGGCAGCAAGCCCACGCGAGCAGGCCCAAGAGTGGAAGGAGAGAGACCAAGAGGCAAAGCCAACAGTAGGAGTGAAGATGGGCGCAGGGAGGGGCAAGATGGAGGTCGAGGACGCAGAGCCGGGGAAGGTAAGAGGCGTGGGAACCAAAGGGACATAGACGGCAGCGGGAGTAGCAGATGAGACAATGGTGGGGGCAGGGAAATGCCCCAAGCTTGGAGGGAGGGGAGGGGCTGGGGGCTGGAAGGGGTGGTGGGAGAGGGGAAGATGGGTGGAAGAACCGGAGGAGACAAGGGGAGCCACATGGCTGTTGGAGGCAGGCGGGAGGGGGAGAGAGGAGGCGACAGGGGAGGAGGCTGTGGCAGAAGAGGATGGAAGAACGGGGGCAAAGGAAGAGGGTGAGCCAAGGGTAGTGAGGGCGGGAACAACGGGAGCGGTGGGGGGACCGGATGGGGATGCAAAAATAGGGGGGAATGGCGCTGGAGGAGCGTTGGAGTTC
>SZWC01003632.1:30945-43339 GCA_023375785.1 Penium margaritaceum
TGTGTGTGTGTGTGTGTGTGTGTGTGCAGCGATATCTTGTCCATCGTGCGCAAGTATTGTGCGAGCCTAAAGCCAAGTGTGCAGGGGTAATGCTTTTCTGAGTGAGTTCGTTTGAAGAATGCGGTGTTTTACTGACGTGCAGCATTGTTGGCGGTTTCTGTTGTTGGTTTGTTGGTTTGACGAAGCTATGTCAATGACAAGACGTACAGTTCAAATGTACAGTGCTGAACAGTCATCCCGTCGTCATCTTGTCCCGATGATTGGATGAAAGGATGTCAGGCCATGGGCGAGGAAACTTCCTTGAAATGTCTTCAACAGAGCACAATGTTTTCTTTGCTGAGCCGCTCTTGGTTTCACAGGAACGTGTCGCACACCTTCTATATGTGGAGCACGTGGTTTGCATGTCATCTGCTGCACACAGAAGGTGGATGTGGTAGGCTCCCACTCGCACTCCCTGAGGTCCACATGATGTGATGTCTTCCACTGTAAGATGTGGCATCCTGTTAGCACACGAATAGCAGTAATGCGTGCAACATTTCACTCGACAAGCAGTGCAAAAAAGTATTTCCTCAGTCCGAAGAAGTGTGGCTGCTAGCTTGTATAGGTAAAAGATGGCATACAACCACAACACAAGTGGCGCTAAACCAGGGCGGAACTAGGGCACAATTGTGACATTGGAGGGTGCAAAAGGTGCAGGTCAACCTCGCCAATCCAGCACAACAATGCAACTAAGATGCACATAGGAGGTATTCCACACAAAATTAGATTGCCAATAGCATTCCCTTTGGCGCACCTCAAGCATAAGATTTGTGCAACCAAGGCCCATCGAATGCATGGCGAGGGTGAAAAAAGGGTGTAACAAGAGCACAACCAGGACCACATGAAGGATAAATCAAGTGAGTAGTTTGGGTCAATTAGGGCACGAACTTTACAGGACAAGAGAGCAAGTTGGGCGTAATCAGGGCACAACCAGGGTAAACATAGGGTGGAACTAAAGCTCTCAGATGGCATGACTAGTTCCTAAATATGTTTTGACTATGGTGCGAATGTTGTTCGGTTACGCAGTAACCATTGTCATAAAAAATTGGACAAAAGTTGGAAATGAAATTTCGGCATAGTTTCACATTCTTGAGTTCCACTTGGACTTGGAGAGGAAGGTGTTGTGTGTGTGTGTGTGTGTGTGTGTGTGTGTGTGTGTGTGTGTGTGTCTGTGTGTGTGTGTGTGTCTGTGTGTGTGTGTGTGTCTGTGTGTGTGTGTGTGTCTGTGTGTGTGTGTGTGTCTGTGTGTGTGTGTGTGTCTGTGTGTGTGTGTGTGTCTGTGTGTGTGTGTGTGTCTGTGTGTGTGTGTGTGTCTGTGTGTGTGTGTGTGTCTGTGTGTGTGTGTGTGTCTGTGTGTGTGTGTGTGTCTGTGTGTGTGTGTGTGTCTGTGTGTGTGTGTGTGTCTGTGTGTGTGTGTGTGTCTGTGTGTGTGTGTGTGTCTGTGTGTGTGTGTGTGTCTGTGTGTGTGTGTGTGTCTGTGTGTGTGTGTGTGTCTGTGTGTGTGTGTGTGTCTGTGTGTGTGTGTGTGTCTGTGTGTGTGTGTGTGTCTGTGTGTGTGTGTGTGTCTGTGTGTGTGTGTGTGTCTGTGTGTGTGTGTGTGTCTGTGTGTGTGTGTGTGTCTGTGTGTGTGTGTGTGTCTGTGTGTGTGTGTGTGTCTGTGTGTGTGTGTGTGTCTGTGTGTGTGTGTGTGTCTGTGTGTGTGTGTGTGTCTGTGTGTGTGTGTGTGTCTGTGTGTGTGTGTGTGTCTGTGTGTGTGTGTGTGTCTGTGTGTGTGTGTGTGTCTGTGTGTGTGTGTGTGTCTGTGTGTGTGTGTGTGTCTGTGTGTGTGTGTGTGTCTGTGTGTGTGTGTGTGTCTGTGTGTGTGTGTGTGTCTGTGTGTGTGTGTGTGTCTGTGTGTGTGTGTGTGTCTGTGTGTGTGTGTGTGTCTGTGTGTGTGTGTGTGTCTGTGTGTGTGTGTGTGTCTGTGTGTGTGTGTGTGTGATAGAGAGAGAGAGAGAGAGAGAGAGAGAGAGAGAGAGAGAGAGAGAGAGAGAGAGAGAGAGAGAGAAGCATAAGAAACAAGAATGAATACTCTTGTCTCAACAAGACGGGCCAAAATGCCCAAATCCGAATTCTATCATTATATCTACACAACATGTAACACAAATTGTTGGTTTTTTCACACATCTCTCACTTGTACTCGGTTGTGGCCTCTCGGCTTGTGTACATCAGCATGCAGATGACTCACAGTGAGACGCGACGTTGCTGGTGTGTTGTCCGGTGGAGCCGACGCACTCTGAGGCCTAAACGCAAGTTGGTGGAGCCTCCTCCCTCCAACGTGCTCAGCTCCATCGACGGACCTCCTTGGCAGTCGTGCCGCCGACATGCACTGTCGCTGCATATGCTGTCTGCACACATCCAGCGTCGTGTTTGACTGCACTGTTGCGTTTGCAGCGTTGTATCATGCCTAGGGTCCAAGTTTCATGATTTTCCGGCACTGTTGGTACCGGGGATTAGCGTAGACGCTGCCTGGGATTAGGCAGCCATAACTCCTCATTGCTGTTTTTTTTAACTAATTCTCACCGCACGACTGCATTTGCAACGTGCGTAGTATGGTATGGTCCATTTTTTAGGCCAAACGGACGACGCCCGGGTTATGGGCTGTCGGCCACCTGGCAGGGCTCACTGAGAAAACCCTGCCTTCCAGAAAATAGGTCTATTTTCTGATTGGCTTAGAAAGAGCTGGAAGGGGAGCTAGAATTTGGAGGGGTATCCAATTGTTGCTCATTCTTGTTTCTTAATCAGTCATTTCCCGTGCTCGGCTGCTTTCTGTCGCTAACACTAGCACGTGCGTCTCTAAGTAACAAACCCAGTGCACTCAGACTTAGACTCTAGAGCAGCAGACTAAGGGGGCAGCAGACTAAACAACAAGCATGGAAGCCCACACGCTGCATCAACAATGCAGCTACCCAACCTGCTCACTAGAAAACTTTCCAACTTGGTATCAAAGCCAAAGCGCAGCAACAGCAGTAGACAAATGTCGTACAGGTTCCTGACAACGCTAGCGAACCCCCATACGCACCAGTGCAGGGGAATTGCTGCCAGATTTTTCCCGGCAGCATTGACCCGCCAGGTGGCAGCATCAGAAATTTTTCCCACGGCTACTGGGCAAAAGGAAATGCTGCAGGATTTTTCCAGCAGCACTGACCCCCGCGTGTGATGCGAGGAGGTGAGCGGCAACCCACATCAGGCACTTGCTGGCAACGATGCACGTGGTGAGGTCAACGAGGTGCAGTGAGTGACAATAGAAGCAAGCAGTAGCAGCAGCCTGTAGTAGCAGCACCAGCTTGTAATAGTAGCAAGCAATGGCAGTAGCAGCCAGCAACAGCAGGGCGTAGTAACAGCAGCCGACTGTAGCAGCAGCTCGCGGCAGCTCGTAGCAGCAGCACCTTGTAACAGTAGCAGCTCGTACCAGCAAACAACAAGAGCATCCAGCATCAATAGCTTACAAGAGAAGTAGTGCGTAGCAGCTGCGAACAGCAATAGCAGCAACCAGCTGTAACATCAACAGCAAGCAGCAGCCAACAGCATCCAACAGCAGCAGCTACAGCAGTCGCCAGCAGTAGCAGCTACAACAGTAGCAACAACTGCCTACAACTCGCTGCTCAAAGCGAGCAGCAAACGGTGAGCAGCAAGCTTGCTACTTGCAGCTCGCAACGAGTAGCGAGCAGCCAGCTCGCTGCTCACGGCTCGCAGAAAGCTTCAAGCACAGACCAACGAGAAAAGAAAACACACAAAAACACAAATACAAAACATCCCCCATCTTCGCAGGTGGCATGCTGCACCAGTAGCGGCCACCATAGTCATTGCAGTAGCACTAGCAGCACATAGCAGCTTAGCAACAGCAACGGCAGCAGTTGCAACAATAGTAGTAGTAGCAGCAATAGCACTAGCTGTAGTAGCATCAACAGCTACACCTGTAGCAACATCAATCTTTACAACAGTAGTAGCTACAGCAACAGCACCAGCAGCAGCAGCAACAACACCAGCAACAACAGCAACAGCAACATTTGCTGTAGCAATAGCGGCAGTAGCAACTGCAAAAGCAATAACTTTATAGCTCACACAACAACGGCTGCAGCAACGGTGCGCCAGCCGTTGCTGATATCAGCCATACTCTGCTGACGTCACTACTGACGTCAGTACTGATGTCAACACAACCAAAAGAAAAAGAAAAAAATTGAAATCTACACTAGCAACCCTATAGATAACGCATCAGCAGCTACTGACATCGGCCATCCTAGGCTGACATCGCTGTTGACGTCATTTCAAAAATCAACAGCATACAAAAAAAGGGAGAGGAGGGGAAACAAAGGACGCCATGGCAGAAGATGGAGAGGGGGCCTCAATTGTTGGAGGGCCCCCCTTCGTACAACATTTGTAGTAGTTGTAGCAATAGCAACAGTATTTGCCGCCGCTTCAACAGCAACAAGAACAACAACAACAGCCGTAGCAGCAGCAACATCAGTTGCGGTAGCAATAGCAATAGCAGCAGTAGTAGGAGCAGCAATAGCAGCCGCGGCAGCACCAACAAGAGCAGCCACAACAGCATCAACGGCAGCAGCAGCAGCAACAAGAACTGCAGCAGCAGCAACTATAGTAGTAGCGGCAGTAGCAGCCACAACATCAGCAGCAGCAGCAGTACCCCACGGGCTCTGTCACCGGTCATGTTGGCTCGACAGATCCACTTGCCGCTTTGCGATAGTAGCTCGAAGCATTGATGCAACAGCTAGCGGCACTACGGCAGCCGACACAACTGCCGCAACAGCAGCCGTAGTAGCAACATCAGCAGCCACCGCAACAAGAGCCGCAGCGTCAGCAAGCGCCCTTTGTCCCACCCGGGTACTCGAGCCCCGTGGTATCCTATGCCACGCAGTACCTGGAGCAACAACACACCTAGCGCCAATAGCAGACGGTGACGTCAATCCTAGGCCCCGCTTTGGGTGCCGACCATAGGCCAAAGGACTTCGAAACCCCACCGTCGCCGCTTTAGGCTGGCGAGCATGTCCAGAGCTGGGAGCTCACCTTCCGAATCTGGGCACAGGACGAGAGCTTGTGGCCCTACTATGTCCTGCCCTTCGACTCCACCCAGGCCGCCCAGGTATATGACGCTCGTCGCGCCGTGCGTGCCCTCGTTCCTGTTTCCCCAATGGTTGCACGTCTCGCCCTCGAGCCCTTCCTCGGTGACCTTACCATTGGCGCATTCCCTGACCCCGCAATAGCGTGGCACGTACTCACGTGCCCTCATCATCTGTCCAGTGATGCTGAGACCATCCGCCTGATCCAGGAGCTCAACTCCCTCCGCATGGAGGAGACCGAGACGGTCACCTCCTATTGGCAGCGTGCCGAGGACATCCTGCGTCGCCTCGGAGACGCCACGCCACCCCCTCTTTCCGTGCTCTTGATCATCAAGCACTGCGCCATCGACGCCTTCTCCGCCGTCGTCGTTAGAAGATCCACTACTCTCAGGAAATCCTCGTCGCGATGGCTGCTCAGGGTACCCTTATGCCCTGGGCATACGAGCTCTTCCTCCGCATTAGGGAGGCTCGTCAGGAGTCACACATCCATCGCACGGAATCCCTTGCCTCTCCTGTCGTCGCCTCAGTGGCTATTGCTGCACCAGCAGTAGCAGCGTTTCCCGGTGCCTCGAAGTCCAACAAGAAGAAGCGCAGGGGCAGGAAGGGCAAGGGCCCACTGCACCAGTCTAGCGGATCCGGTAGCGGCGACCTCGTCTGCCACAACTGTGGCCAGTCAGGACATGGGTGGTACACGTGCCTACTCCCAAATGATGAGGCTCGCGTCATTGCCACCATGCGTTGCCAGCATGAGCGTCACCTTGCCACCGATGTAGTGACTATTGCTGCTCCTGCTGCATCTATGTTACTCGCGATGGCTCCACCGTAGTATCTTTCGCAGCCGTCCGCGCCCACTCCTCTATCACCGGCGCCTCCAGCAGTCTCTTCCTCCTCCTTCCTTGACTCCGGTGCCGTTACACCGTGGTCGGTCTACTCCGTCAGACCCTCCACCGGAGGGTGGAGAGTGCAACCGTCAGCTGGAGCAGTTCATCGCACTCCAACTCAGCCTTCTCGTCCTCCTCCCCAGGGAAGTGCGAAATACGTTGTCGCTTGTTCCACCCTACATTGCATGACTGAGTCTATGTTGCGGTCGTGCCCGGTACCTTCGTCCACCCCATCCTCTGCCGTGCCCTTCCCACCTGCTCCTCTTTGTGATGATGTCGCCTGGCTTGATAACTGGCAGTCTCGGTTCGCACCTCCGTCCACCGCGTTTGCGTCGCTCGCCCACTGCCATGTGACTGTCAACGACCAGGCCACACCTGTCCAAGATCCGTCAGAGACTTGGATCATCGACTCTGGGGCCACGCATCACATGACGGCCTCGCACAAGGCCTGCAGTGTCCTCTGCCCCATCACCGATGTCACTGGGGTTTGGAGGGGCTCTGGTCAGGTTTTGCCTGTTCGTGGTGTCGACGTCGATCGTTTTCGCGGTCCTGCTTGCGATGCCTTCGTTGTTGACATGGTGTGCCCCTTGCCATGAGTGCCGTTGATCGTACTCCCTGGATCGACCACTGAGGAGTGGTAGAACATCTTATCTGATTCAAGATTTGGATTCCTTGGAATTTTCAATGCAAGATCAAGCTTTGGATCGCTCAATTTGAGTGAGTATTCAGAAAGATAGCCTAGCCTGAAAATCGGGTGTTGGGCGGGTGGAATCTGGTATCCGCCATAGGTGGCGGGATAATCCACTGCCAGTGATCCGAGATCGTCTCCAATGGGCTCCAAAGACACATGAGCCATGAAGGAATGGATGTGGATGGTCTCCTGGACCAGGGCGAGCCCCTCCCCACATTGGAATGACAGGAAGGGCGCTTCGACAGGCCACCGTCGAAGCGCCTCCCGTCACTCTCGTTCGTGGGCATGGTGGGCGGCTCGGCTCCACCTAGGGTGAATTTGACGGCCGTAGCAGGGGCTCTACTGCTCCGATTTGGGCGTACTTGGATGCGTTGAAAACCTTAGATCACAGGCTATAAGAATCTGATGTAATCTCACTATGATAAGTAATAAAAATGTGTTTCAATTCAGTTCTATTGAATGCGACGTGGTCTGCTCACTTTTATCCGTGATCCTTGTGCTCCACACTCTTCACCATTGGTGTGCACTGGCTTCCCCAAACATTGGTAGCGTGCATCAGTAAGAGCTAGGCATCCTTGAGGGTGCCTCCACACCCACTAGTGCCAACATTCGTGACTGATGTACTCTTTGTCCCCTGCCTTGAGCTCAGCCTCCTGTCTGTCACTTCCCTTGATCGCATGAGCATGGACGTTCTGCATTCATGTGGTGTGGACACTCTCTCGTTGCGTCCGTCAGGTCGTGTTGTTTTGAACGCCACCACCCATAGAAACTTGTGGTACGTACTACGCCTGTCCGCTTCCACCTCTATCCCCTCCTCATCGGCCGACACTAGCCACGTGTTTGTGACGAGCACATTGTCTTCGCAGCACATACGTGTCTTGCATTGCTACCTCTCTCACATCCACTCTGCCGCCATTGACAGCATGCTTCGCATGTTGTGTGCCACAATACTTGATCCAGCCTCCTTTCCTCTGTTGTGTCCCATTAAGTGTGTTGATTGTACTTAGGAGAAGATGCATCGTTCCACCTACTCCCTGTCTACCTCTCGTGTGACTGTCCCACTTGCCTTTGTCCACTCCGTTGTCATGGGTCCCCTCCTGAAAGAGTCAGTTGGAGAGCGCGGTCGTTATGTCCTGACACTTACGGACGACAACTCTTGCTATCAGTGGGTCTTTTGCCTTTGGCAGAAGAGCGACGTTGCTCCCACCATTTGGAACTGGCTTGTCCGTGCGGAATGAGAGTGCGGTCGTCCTCTCCACCATTTTTTTTCTGATTACGGGGGTGAGTTTTTGGGGGAGACCACATTTTTCCTTACCTCCCGTGGTGTCCACCATGAGATGTCGGTGCCTTACACGCCAGCCCAGAATGGCGTCTTTGAGCGGTGGCACCGCACCATGGCTCACGCCATCCGCACAATGCGGGTCCAGTCCGGCCTTTCCGATGTTTTCTACTTTGAGGCTATGACCTACATGACGTGGGTCTGGAACAGGATTCCCCTTGGACCCATTCCCCATCAGTCCACACCATACCAGCACTGGTACGGAGAGCGGGCCGACCTCCGTCCGGCCCACATCTGGGGATGCATTGCTGACATGTGGTTACCTATCCTACACGGGGTGGCAAGCTTGGGCCTCGCGACCGTCCATGCACCTTCCTTGGTGTCTCCCATCAGTCAAAGGAATGGCGTTTCTGGGATCCTGCCCGACACTGTATCGTTGAGTCCCGAGATGCCCTCTTCTTTGAGGATCTGTTCCCCTATGACCTCGTTCACTCCGGTGCATTGATAATTCTCCCATCACGTGGGGGAGTGGTGGGTCCGTCCTCTGTCCTGTCGTGTCTGGGCGTCTCATCGTGTGCGCCCACGAGTCCCTCAGAGATGGCTTCCCCATCTGAGTTTGCCAGCCCCTCAGGGTCGGCTGCCCCGTCTGAGTCTGCCAGCCCCTCAGGGCTGGCTGCCCCCTCTGCCTGCTAGCCCCTCAGGGCCGCCTACCCCGTCCGTGCCAGCCAGCCCCTCAGGGTCGGCTGCCCCGTCTGTGTCTGCCAGCCCGTTAGGGCCGGCAACCCCGTCCGTGAATGCCAACCCCTCAGGGCCGGCTGCCTCGTCCATGCTTGCCAGCCCTTCAGGACTGGCTGCCTCGTCCGTGCCTACCAGCCCCTCAAGGCCGGCTGCCCCGTCTGTGTCTGCCAGTCCCTTAGAGTCGGCTGCCTCGTCCGTGTCTGCCAGTCCCTCGAGGCCGGCTGCCATGTTCGTACCTACCATCCCCTCAGGGCCGGCTGCCCCATCCGTGTCGGCGCGCTACACACGTGGTCCGGGTGGGAGCCTTCGACCCAAGCCGACAATGAGCACTTATGCCACCTCCTCATGTCCTCTCGTGCTACGACCTCCGGACACCCCACGAGGCTCCTTGTCTCCTGTCAGACGCACTTCCACTGTCATGAGCGGGGACCCTGGTACCAAGGCACTTGGCCTGGCCATACTGTTAGTCATCACTGACCTGCATCCAGGGTCAGCTCCAGGCTATGCCTTGCTCCACCATGAGCACCGGTATGTCGTCACGACCACGCTCATGCGTATGCCACCAGGGGCAAGGGATGCGCACGCCTTACTGTCCACCACACGAAGCAACCAGAGGACCCAGCCACCCTGCGTGAGGCTCCTGCGTCTCCCAAGGCTGCTGGGAGGCTGCATGCGCCGACGAGCTTGCCGCCATTCGGCAACATCACGTATATGAGCCCGTAGACCTTCCCTCGGGTCGTGAGGTCATCGGCGCCAAATGGGTTCTCTGGCAAAACTGGAAGCCATACGGGTTCCTCGACAAGTACAAGGCCCATCTTACAACCAAGGGGTTCGCTCAGGTCCCTGGGATCGACTATGACCAGATCTTTGCCCCGGTTTGTTGGTTCTCCACTAGCCGAGCTTTGTTCAGCTTGGTTGCCCAGCACGGGTGGGAGTTGTATCAGATGGATGTGAGCAACGCCTTTCTACATGGCTCACTAGAGGGCGAGGAGCTCTACATGGTACAGCCTCTAGGCTTCGACGATGGCTCCGGCAAGGTATGGAAGTTGCGGAAGGCACCCTATGGCCTGAAGCAGTCACTGCGTTACTGGAACCAGGATATCAGTCGTACACTTCTTAGCGGCGGCCTCCTTCATAGCTCAACCAACCCCGTCCTGTTCATCAGTCCTCGAGGTCAGACCCTCGTCGTTGTGCTGGTCTATATCGACAACCTGCTGATTGCATCGCCAGACGCACCTGCCATCGAGTGGGTCAAGGACCTGCTGCATGCTGCCTACCAGATGAATGGCCTCGGGTCAGCACGAGTCTTTCTTGGCATGGAACTTGAGCATGATTGCTGTATCGGCATCCTGCATGTCCTTCAGGTCGCCTACATCCACACCCTGTCCGGGCACTTCGCTGAGGACCTGCCCCTTGTGCCGAGAGCATCCTCACCCATGTCGCCCAATGGCCAGATAATGCTCAAGACCTCTGATCCAGCCATGGTTGGGGAGCCAATAGACGTGACCACATATTTACGCGCCATTGGGTCACTGATGTTCCTGGCGACAACGACGCGTCCACACATTGCATTCGCCGTCAACCTCCTGGCGCAATTCTCTCAAGAGCCGCGTCACCTCCACTTTGAGGCCGCGATCCGTGTAATGCGCTATGTCGTCTCTACCCCACGGCGAGGCCTCATATTCCGGCGACAGCCGTCCATTGTGGCGACGAGATACACCGATAGTGCCTGGGCGTGCAGTCCAGACGGTAAGAGTCTCACTCGCTAGATCTTTCTTGTTGGCGGGACAGCTGCGTCCTGGAACAGCGGCAAGCAAGGCTACATTGCATGTAGCACTGCTTAGGCTGAGTATGTGGCCCTTGGGTCTGGCGCATGTGAGAGAGTGTGGTTGCGCCGCCTACTGTCCGAGTTGCGACAGTCAGTCTCGTCCACCACGCTACAGTGTGACAATGAAAGTACCATGGTCATTGCTGACAATGACGGCGTGCATCATACTCGCACGAAGGACATCAATGTCGAGTATCACTATATGCGTTCGTTGTTGCATGACGGTAGCATCAGCATTGTGTGGATTGAGACAGCACGGGAGTTGGCTGACTTTTTTACCAAGGCATTGAAGCGTGACTTGTTCAAGAAGGCTGTGAGTGCTATCGGTATGTGTCCATGAGATTCTCTCCCTCTATCCGCTTGGTCTCTATGCTCTCTTCCCGTCTATGTGCACTGTGCCTGTGAGTCATGGGGGAGTATTGGTCTTTTCACACATCTCTCACTTGTACTGTGTTGTGTCCTCCCGGCTTGTGTACATCGGCGTGCAGATGAAAACTGACGAGACGCGGCATTACTGGAGTGTCGTCCGGTGGAGCCAACGTACGCTGAGGTCTACACATAGTTAGCTGGAGCCTCCTCCTTCCAAGGTGCTCAACTCCATCGGCAAACCTCCTCGGCAGTCGTGCCTTTGGCAGTCATTGTCTCTGCATATGCTGTCAATACACGTCCAGCGTTGTGTTTGACTGCGTTGTTGCGTTCGCATCGCTATATCATGCCTAGGATCCAAGTTTGATGATTTTCCGGCACTGTTGGTACAGGAGATTAGCGTAGACGCTGGCTGGGTTTAGGCCGCCATAACTCCTCACTACTGTTTTTCTAACTGATTCTGATTGCACGATTGTGTTTGCAGCGTGCGTATTATGATATGAACCAGTTTTCAGGCAAAACGGACGGCGCCCGGGTTTTGGACTGTCAGCCATCTGGTAGGGCTCACCGAGATAATCCTGCCTGCCAGAAAACATGTCTATATTCTGATTGGTCTAGATACTGAGTAACAAGCTCTACATAGCTGGGGGGGAGCTTGATTTTGGAGGGGTCTCCCATTGCTGCTCATTCTTGTTTCTTAATCACTCATTACCAGTTCTCAACTGCTTTCTGGCGCCAACACTGGCGCCTGCGTCAAAGAGTAACAAACCCAGTGCACTCAGACTTAGACTCTAGAGTGGCAGACTAAGGGGGCAGCAGACTAAGCAACGAGCGTGGAAGCCTGCACGCTGTATCAACAACACAGCTGTCCCAACCTGCACACTAGAATTGTTTCCAGCACCATCTTCAGTGTATGAATGCTCGACATGATATATCAAAGTTCAAGATTAAACTAGCTATGCTAGAACCATCTTCAGTGTATGAATGCTTTATCAACCCATCTTGCACACACACACACACACACACACACACACACACACACACACACACACACACACACACACACACACACACACACACACACACACACACACACACACACACACACACACACACGCACACACGCACATACACGCATACGCGCGCACACACACACACACACACACACACACACACACACCGTGTGTTTGTGTGAGTGTGAGTTTTAGTGTGAGTGTACATGTGAGTGTGAGTGTGTGAGTGTGAGTGTGCGTGTGCGTGTGCGTGTGCGTGTGCTTGTGTGTGCGTGTGCATGTGTGTGTGTGTATGTGCGTGTGCGTCTGTGTGTGCATGTGAGTGTGAGTGTGAGTGAGTGTGAGTGAGTGAGAGTGTGAGTGAGTGTGAGTGTGAATGTGAGTATGAAGGAGTGTGTGAGTGTGTGTGAGTGTGAGTGTGAGTATGAGTGTGAGTGTGAGT